>LVTN01000973.1:63674-78385 GCA_001649415.1 Musa itinerans | reverse complement strand
CCCCCCCCCCACCACCTGATCTCCTCTGGACATCGGCCTCCAACACTCCTTATCGCACGGATCCCGTGATGCTGGCCGCATGGTCCCGACGGAGGCCGCGACCGGCCTCCAACATCACGTTCATCGTCTTCATCGCCTCCACGGCGATCCTCCTTGGCCGCCTGCCCCTCGGGCAATGCCAGGATGACGACGACTATGACTACGGGAGCCAAGCCCAGGGCGCCTCCTCGTTGTTCACCGGGGTCATCTACGACCGGATCATGAACCTCACGGGCAGCTTCGCCATGGAAATGGGCCAGCATCTGGATTTCTGCGTCCAGAACGCGTATGTTTGCTTGCGCTTCTTGTCTCGCTGGTTTGTTGGCTCTTTAGATGCAGGGGATTGATTCTCGAGGTGATGTTATTTGGTTCCAGGGATAAGGATTGGAATGAGGCGTTCAATTTCTCGTCGGATTTGAGTTTCTTGTCAAAATGCATGAAAGAGACTAATGGTATGAGCTCTTCTTGCTTTCTTTTCCTCGTACAACGCGTTCTTAATTCTGTTCACAATCATTTCAACATGAGCAATCATCTCGTCTATGGAACTCAAATTACCTTGTGTAATCAAGCAATGAAGGTGAATTTCATGAAACACAAGCCAATTACGGAAGATTTGGGTGGAATAGCTGGCATTATTATGAGAAATTTGCATCTGAAAGCGCACAAACCCTATTGTGTACAAGGGTGATTATACAAAATTGGAATATGAAATTGTGGGCATCAGGCAAGTATGGTATTTCTAAATTACTGATAGTTATATAGTCTATAGTGTCAGAAACTTGGTACTCTGGCCTTCAAAAGGGAGCATTTTTGAGAAAATGTTGATATAAATGGCTTGGTAACACAGCAAAAAAGCTTTTCTGGAGGTGCAAGAATTTGGGAAAATAAAATATAATTTTGTTTGCATCTCTAAGCAAGACTTGAGTAGAATGGCCTGGGTTTGTTCCATCAGAGCCAAGATCAAATATCATGGTAATGTGCTTGCTGAGATGATATATACAAATTTGATAGGGGATGCACTTCTGGTTAGGGACAATTGGAACATACAAGTTTGTAGATTCAATCCTTGCTAGCTGGAGCATAATTAATTGACTGAAAGTAATGGTTGGTAAAGAGAAATGAAGGTGCATTAAGATGAATGCAACATTGGATGGCTCAGTGTATTATGATGATATACCTCTTAAAGTAAAGAATTTTTCATAGTGCATTTCCATAATCATTCTTAAAGAAGTTGGGATGATAGCTTTTCACTTTTATTTGAATGATTTTTTGTGTTTCTACAGCATATAGACAGACTAGAATCATCCCATTTTACATCCCTTTCCAGGTGGTATATAATTATATTATAATAGATAAATTTCTCATGCATTGTTTACTTGAATTGACAGGAGATCTTACTCGACGCTTATGCACGGCTGCAGAAACTAAGTTCTACTTTAGCAGCTTCTATGATAATGGTGGAAAAAAGAATTATCTAAGACCCAACAAGAATTGCAATCTGACATCATGGGTATCTGGATGTGAGCCAGGATGGGCTTGCAGTATTTCCGAAGACCAGAAAGTGAATCTTAAAGATTCCAAGGTTGTTCCTATGAGAAGTATCAACTGTCGCCCTTGTTGTGAGGGTTTCTTCTGTCCTCATGGTATCACTTGCATGATCCGTGAGTATCTTTATTTTCTCTCTTGGATTCAGATCTATGAATTTTACACTATCTGCAGTTTATGATCGTTATCATATGTCTGTTAAAGGTTTCAGAATCTTTCAAACAATCTCTATTCTTTACATAAATCTACAATAGTACTGCAGAAAAATCAGATGTCTTATATGTTAAAAAGTTCCAAAATCATATGTGACATCTGCAATCTTTTTAGAATTTCTTTATTTCTGCTGCGTTTCTTCCTGCCTGTTCTTTCCATATAAATATCAGACTTTTGTATCTGAAACATTTACAGTTTACCCAAGTTTCCTCATTTTTCAAGAATGGCTTCCTATCTTGAATAGTACCATATGAAGGATATGGTCTCAACTCTCAATGTTGTTTACTGTTGGACAATGAGCTATCTCGAGTACTAAAAAACCTGTACCAGAGCCTTTAGGTCCTAGCCAAAATCTAAGTTGCATAGATTGTTGAACAGTACTTGTTTCAATGTAGCAGTTGCATTAATGGACAGTATAGTTGTTACAATGGCGCTATGCCTTGCAACGATTTCTCTTCATTTTAAGGTAAAACTGAGGGAATGCCTTCAGGTTCATTGCATCAGACGTTTCGACCTCCCCTAATATTTATGCTTCTTATAAGGATTTTATTATAGAACAGCATAAACTGATATGATTCCATTCATATATGTGACTGCATTATGTTCTGAACAGTACAGCATTATTGAATCTCTCTCTTTTCTCAATTTGCAAGTCTATTGCTTTCTTAAAGAGTTATCAGCGAGTATGTATTTGTTTAACTTTCAAAAACGTGACATCTGAAATGTATCCTCTGGATGAGTTTCTCAAACACCATAAGGAAATATTTTAGTTTATTTAACATGTTTAAGCAATAATGCAATTTTATGTCTGCTATAGTGTAAGTGCAAGAAATATTTATCTGTCTCTCTTTAAAAAAAAAAGAAAAACAGAAAGAGAAAAGGAAAAGAAGCCTTGGACTTTTTAACATAATTTAGCTGTGCTTCTTATTACTGTTTGCTTTTGATGTGCGCAAAAGGATTTTTTTTCTATTCTTTCTGTGTATATATACATTTACCTATTTCATTGAAATCCAGAATTGCTAAGAAATGTTGTTAATTTCATTTTCTTTAATAACCTGCAGCCTGCCCATTAGGTGCATATTGCCCACTTGGAAAACTGAACAAAACTACTGGGGTCTGTGATCCGTAAGTATATCCTGATCTCCTAAAGTTCCTTATTAATTTATATTTATACAATTTCTTGAATATTTTACCATATACATGTTAAAACTTAGGAAGATTTCAGGTACAATTATCAGCTACCTCCTGGACAGCCAAATCATACCTGTGGGAGTGCTGATATGTGGGCAGATGTTGGAACTAGTAGTGAAATATTTTGCCCAGCAGGATATTACTGTCCAAGCACAATACAGAAAATTTCTTGTAGTAGTGGGTATTGTTTCTCAAACCTACTTGTCTAATTTTCCTGTTCTCTTGCGATAAGTATCAGTTAAAAAATACCTATTTTCTCCAAGTCAATCATACCACACAATGTTATCCTTATTTTTTATTTATGCAACTAATATCCATTGAAATACTTCTTCAGATATTACTGCAGGAAGGGTTCTACTACTCAGACGAGTAAGTTCCTCTTAGTAGTTGGGTTCGCAGTAATTCCCTGACATATATTTCATTCTAAGATGTTAATATGAATCATAGATCAGAAACTTGGTAATGTTTAGTCTCTGTCTTGACTCTGTTGTTTCGTCACCAGTTGTGTTCTTTGATGCTAATGTCTTTGTTTCCACTCTGCAGTCCTCAGCATGCTGTTGTTGGTCCAGATTAAACATTTTAGTCATAATAATGCTGTGATCTTGTGCTAGATTGTGAAACAGTTTGCCATTATGTCATCTACTTTTGAGATTCCTGCCTGCATTATTCTTCCAGATATTGTACCCTTAATCATCTACGTTTAGTTTTTTTCCCTAGTCCTTTCTATCACCTCAAGATTACCCGTTACCTGCACCATGTTTATTGGAACTTCTGATTTCTGAATTCTTGATAAACATCAACCTGATCCACCATTTTTCAATGATCTGATAAAATGATTACTCCATCCAATCTTTTCTAACCGAGATGGACTTAACACCGAATTATATGATAACAAATATTGTCATCTTTAGTCATTCTCCCATATATTTTGTTATGAATATCAAAACATTCTTATGTTTGCTAAGCACTAGTGACCTCATGCAACAAACTGTATGCAATTTCTTTCTGGTTTTTTTGTGCTTTTGACATAAATTATTCCCAACAATAAAACTTGTGTGTTTCCACTCTTTTTTGTGCTTTTCTAAGCTTAGTAGACATTTTAGAGGATTGCTTCTTTATTGCATCAATTAATCTGAAGCTAGTAATGTAGATCTTCCAATCTGCAACTTGTCCTTTAAGATGAATGAAACTCGATAGGCTAGGAATTTGGAACCATGGATGAATAATTGTCCAACTGAATGTCAATTTTAAATTTCAGTGAAATATTTTATAAAGCAACTTGTATTTGAGTTCTGAATTATAGTCAACATCTTAATGTAAAAAAAAACAAGTTATAGTCTTAAAAAGATTTTGGTTGACATTTAAAATCCTATTTTCCTTTTTATAATAGTCGATAGGTCACGCAGAATGTAACTTTTCAAATGTAATGTTTGCCACCTAAATTGAGTGACTTTATGTTGCTGATTCAGACTTTTTTATTGGTTCCATTTGGAAGATGTTATTTGGTTTTTAGCAGCAAAACAGAATAGAAGAAGATAAATGAGAAGAGGGAAAACAACCAACAATTCCATGGCCTGACTAATGATTTACATCAATGGTTTGCCAAGGTTTTTAAGTAAAGGGACAATTTATAACAATGTTCCAGGCCATACAATATGTGATTTCTCTATATCTCCAGAGGACTGGCCCTCCAACAGAATGTAGACATTAGAGAAACACTGAAATCATAGTAAAGGTCATTACTATCTTTAGAACAGCAAACCCAACAAGTTGTGTTCTTTTCTATGACATAATCTTTGTATAATACCAATATTGTTTGCATATCTACAACAATATTGTGTGCTGCCTTTTAATCTTCTGAGAAGTTAAGCCTGGACATAATTTTTCTTTTGAATTTGTATAAAATCGTGCAGGCATTTCTTTCATTGAAATTATTATGCATTTGCAGGGTGCTTTCAGAAAAGCTCTTGTCCACCAAATTCTGCCAATCAAGATATTACAATATTTGGTGCCTTGTTGATGGTGAGCCTTCCCTCGCACTAAATTCTCCTATTCATGTTGTTTATCAAAGTTGAGCCCTCAAGACCACCTTTGAACATTAGCTTAATCTGCTTTACATAAAGATAGCAATTTTTGGTTTTAGCATTCCTTGGAAAACTTGTTACTGTACTCAGTATAAATCCATATCTACAGTAGCTACGGCCTGAAGGTTTTGCAAGTGCATGTGGCATGGATGGTACTAACCTTCTCTGACAATACCTGTAGGTTGCGTTGAGTCTACTGCTGTTAATTATCTATAACTTCTCTGGCCAAATCCTCACCAGCCGGGAAAGAAAACAAGCAAAATCTAGGGAAGCTGCCGCAAGACATGCAAGAGAAACTGCCCAAGCTCGTGAAAGGTGGAAAACAGCCAAAGATGTTGCTAAGAAACATGCAGTTGGCTTACAGACACAGTTGTCTCGCACATTCTCTCGTAAAAAGTCTGTTCGACAAGATCCTCCCAAGGGTCTCGGCCAACCATCAAAGAAGGAACCAAGTAACCTTACCAAGATGATGCAATCTCTCGAGGAGAATCCTGATACTTACGAAGGCTTCCACGTCGAAATAGGGGACAAGAACCTAAAGAAGAACATGCCCAAAGGTAAACAGATGCACACGCGCAGCCAAATCTTCAAGTATGCATATGGTCAGATAGAGAAGGAAAAAGCCATGCAACAGCAGAACAAGAACTTGACCTTTTCCGGAGTGATTTCCATGGCCACTGACACCGATATAAGAACCAGGCCCATGATCGAGGTTGCTTTCAAGGACCTCACGCTGACCTTGAAAGGGAGCAAGAAGAAACTCCTGAGGTCTGTAACAGGAAAACTTATGCCTGGTCGTGTGGCTGCAGTGATGGGCCCATCTGGTGCTGGGAAAACCACTTTTCTGAATGCTTTGGCTGGAAAGGCAACAGGATGTGCTACTTCAGGTCTTGTGCTCATCAATGGGAAAGCAGAACCCATACGCTCATATAAAAAGATCATTGGTTTTGTGCCACAGGATGATATTGTTCATGGAAATTTGACGGTGGAGGAGAATCTTTGGTTCAGTGCTAGATGCAGGTGAGAAGAGACTTTCAACATAGTTTTCTACAAGCATTCTCTCATTTCTCATTAGTTTTTTAAGGATTTATACTGCTCATTAAGATTAAAAAAAATCCAGCAATTTTAATAGTATAGACTTCGTTTTTCGTAAGTTCAGATCATCCTAGGCATAGCTCAAAGATAGAAATTTAGATATGTACAACAAGTCCTGCAGCCTGATTGTGCAGTGGCAAGTGACAGAGAGCCTCGTTTCAATTTCACTGTTCAGATGGATACTTTTTACATGATATTAACTCTTCGCTTCTTCTCATGTGTTGCAGACTTTCAGCAGAGATGTCTAAGCCTGATAAAGTTTTAGTTGTTGAGAGAGTTATCGAGTCTTTAGGCCTACAGGCAGTGAGGGACTCGCTGGTGGGGACTGTAGAGAAACGTGGTATCTCTGGCGGGCAAAGAAAAAGAGTAAATGTTGGTCTGGAGATGGTGATGGAACCCTCTCTTTTGATTTTGGACGAACCAACATCTGGTTTGGACAGTTCTTCATCTCAGTTGCTTCTTCGAGCTCTGCGCCGGGAGGCCCTTGAAGGGGTAAACATCTGCATGGTTGTTCACCAACCCAGGTTGGTTTAGTTAGTATTCATGTGTAATCTGCTAAAAATGTGTTTGTGTTGCTTGCTCTCCACTTAATATGCCACACATTCTACTGACCTTCAGTTAAGCGCACAATTGCCTTCATCCCTTTTTCTGCATATGCATGAAGTTGTATAACTTCAAAACGCAAACTGACCTTTAAATTGCTATTTTCTTGCATGATAGATCTCATTCGTACAAACTATAAAAGCTCAGCACATCGGTTCCTGCACAAAGCATAACTTGCAAATGTTCAAAGCAATTTCTATATCTATTGCTTGCAGAAGTAAATGTATCACTGCTCCGTAGAAACCAATAACTCAGTGCAATTTTCTTCTGACTCAGCTATCCGTTGTTCAAGATGTTTGATGACTTGATACTTCTAGCAAAAGGAGGGCTGACAGTATACCACGGATCAGTGAAGAAAGTGGAAGAATACTTTGCAGGGCTAGGGATTAATGTCCCCGAGCGCGTGAACCCTCCTGATTACTTCATCGATATTTTAGAAGGGATAGTGAAGCCAAGCACAAGTACAGGTGTGAATTATAAGGAGCTGCCGCTGCGATGGATGTTGCACAATGGGTACGAAGTGCCCCGAGATATGCTACAGGATGCTGGTGACAGCGATGCATCAGTGAGGGGAGGTGGATCAAGACCTGCTACCACTGGCTCTGAGACACAATCCATTGCTGGAGAAGTATGGGATAATGTGAAGGATATCGTAGGACAAAAGCGAGACGAGTACGAGTACAATTTCTCTAAATCCAAAGATTTGTCCAACCGCGTAACTCCCGGTGTTCTCAGGCAATACAAGTATTTCTTGGGAAGGTAATTTTACAGCTTAGGTGTCTCAAAAGTGAAACTTGTTCATCTTCTTTTACTGAGCTTTCGAATTTGATGCGTAACTCTTCATGTCCAGGGTTGGCAAGCAACGTCTTAGGGAGGCCAGAATACAAGGAGTTGACTTTCTTATCTTATGTCTTGCTGGTGTGTGCTTAGGAACACTTGCGAAAGTGAGCGATGAAACATTTGGTGCACTGGGTTACACATACACCGTCATTGCCGTTTGTAAGTCGGAGACTGCCTAATTTCAAACGTTTGTTTCATGAGTTTACATCGTGTGCTATTTATTTAATACAACTCATTGTTGATAACAAATGCATGCTAAGATCATGACATCTCAGTTATATTTTTTTAAATGTCATCTCGTACATTGTGATTCATGTAGCATCTGGAGAAAAAAGTTTATACTTCCTACTATGACCGATAATTACTGTTAAATTGCAGCTCTTTTGTGCAAGATTGGAGCACTGAGATCATTTTCACTTGAAAGGTTGCAATATTTGAGAGAAAGAGCTTCTGGCATGAGTTCGCTGGCTTATTTCCTATCAAGAGATACAATCGATCATTTCAATACGATAATCAAGCCAATAGTTTATCTCTCTATGTTCTACTTCTTCAACAATCCCAGGTCTTCCATCTTAGATAACTACATCATCTTGGTCGGACTTGTTTATTGTGTAACCGGAATCGCATATGCTTTTGCAATGTTCTTCCAGCCAGGTTCAGCACAATTGGTGTGTGTTCCATCACAGAATCAATACCATTTGGACTTGCCCTTTCTCGTTCATATCATTTCGTGTCACTGACATTCGTGTTTCATGTTGCAGTGGTCGGTGCTACTTCCTGTTGTTTTAACTCTCCTAGCAACTCAGCAGAAGACTTCAAAATTCTTGGCAAATTTATGCTATACAAAGTGGTCTCTGGAAGCATTTGTAATTGCAAATGCTGAAAGGTATGGTTAAACAACCATTGCATTTCTAACCCATCTATGTTAATAGAGCATATGAGTTATTCCCATTGACAGGATGTGCTTGTTGACAGCTTAAACCTGGCAACTTTGATGTGTTTGTTAGCTTAAATACAGCGCTTGAGTTGTTTCTTGGGATTTAGTAGTACTAAGAGTTACAATTTCATGCACTTTATTTGTAAAAATCAGCATAAACATAACTTTGGCCTTTGAATCATGCTCGAGTTCAGCTGTCTAACGTGCCATCATATGAAGTTACAGCTCATATATGAGCTCTCGGCACGCAAAAATGGCACCCGGTTTCTTTTGCTGATTGCTTTATATGCCTGGAATGCGGCTCTTGTATTAGCCCCATGAGTTAATTTTTCGTCGGACAACAATATTGATTAAGATATATTTCTTTCGATAATGTGAACTTCAGTTGCGGTTCTTCACCTGTACATGAAGTAGCACCCATACTAGTACTTAACACTCTGCTTTCTGTTTTACTCATCTCATCATTCCGGAAAGAAAACAAAGAATAAAGCACTTGAAACACAAGAGAAATCTATTGATATGCTCGCTTTGATACCGTCACTGTCTGTTTCAGGTATTCTGGAGTGTGGCTGGTGACTCGGTGCGGTTCTCTCATAAAGAACGGCTACAACATCGGTGACTGGTGGCTGTGTATAGTGGTCCTAGTTATCAACGGCGTAGTTTTCCGCTGCATTGCCTTGTTTTGCATGGTGACATTCCAAAAGAACTGAGGCATATATGCTTAGTTTTGTCCATACAAGCCACAATCAATTTTGGTGCGCTTTCTTGGACCGGGAAATGTACAAACACACATGAACAGATCTCCAAGGGAGTCCTACCTTTTTACCCACTCCAGCACGTCCTTAACAAGGATTTAGAACAGTATCAAAACATATTTCCTATTTGTCTCACTTCAAGAATCCTGTACAAGGATGGATTGTCATTCAAAACAGCTGGGGTACTGTATGTAATGTCTAAAACCTGTGAGGAAGCAAGCAGTGATTTGTGTAACACCATTCCGTGGCTGGTCTTCACCTCCCACCCCATTGTATAAAGTGATCATTGTGCCTCCTTAAATTGCAAGCATGTGGTTCTGAAGACAACCTGAGACAATTGTACAGGTGAAGGCTAAGCCTGTTTGTAAGGGTCGGGAGGGCCAGGAGAAGAGTTATTCTAATTTTAATTTATTTTGGTCCTACCAACTATGTCGTGTTTAATTATTTTTATTCAAAATAGATAGATGATTGAGATCATAAGGATGTTGGTGATGCAAGATGTGACAGGTTCAGGAAATCCCACCTGCATACGGCATTGATCTCAATGTGAGGCCCTAAACAATGCTATCTCAGGCCTACATCTCCACCCAAAATTAAAGGAAGAAGAGTCAACGGTCTTAAAACTTGACTTCGTCATGCATCTTGACCACTATGATTATGGCTCACATAATAATCCTGACATTTTAGAGCCACATGTGATGTCGACATGACCTCATGTATATAATATTAAAACAACAGCCACATGTATGTATATATATATATATATATATTAAAATAATATTTATGTACGAAAGAAAAATTAAAAATAGAAATAAAAAACACTCGTATATTGCTAAGAATTCGTTGGATGGCACATGTTGGATTGCATCCACAACTTAGTAAAATTTTAGATTGAATTGTTATCTATCTTGACCAATTCATTCTCTCTCTCTCTGTCTCTCCGTGTATATATAAGCATTGCATCAAGAACAATAGAGCAATCGTCAGATGTGATGTCCACCATGGGTGGATTAAGTTCCAGGAAGGAACAATGGCAATAACAACTCAGGACCAAGTCATAAATGGATTGCGATGTGACCCATGCGTGTTTGTCTTCGTCTCAGGAAGTGCAATTCCCCTTTGTTCTTTCATGTTGAATATTTCCTCCTACAGAAACTTCATTGTCAGATTAGTCCTGCATAAAGTTGAGTCCATGGATGTCATGCATGTCAGTATGTGCTATATTTAGATCATAGAGATCTGAGAAAATATTTTTATTTTGACCACAAACTTGCCACAGGAAAGATTGACCTATTTTTAAGGGAAAGAAAAAAAAAGAAAAAAAAAAGGATCAAACTGCAGTCCCAAGTCATTTCTGATGCCCAGCTTGGTAGCCTCCAAAAGAGCAACCAAATGATGATCCAAGTTATTCAATCTTGTTTCTATTTTGTTCATTTTTTTTCTCTAGTGCTTTCCTGGTAGCATAAAATTCTATTTTTGTAAAACAAAGGAAAATTTTGTGAACCATTGAGTTGTTTCTATCAGTAGATTTTCTAACTACTGCATGCAAAAGAATGAGATTTTCTAAACACCACACGGGAAGGAAGAGAGAACTTCTATTTCATTTTCTCTTTCCATCAATCAATCAGCTGCTGATCTATTGATTTATTATGTATCTCAAAATAAGGTTCAACTAAAGAAAAAATTGGGAAAGCACTCTATAGATGATGTGACATTTCTTTGTAAACTGATAGAAAATTTCAAAACAGAGCTGAAAGTTCCACTACACCCACTGACACACAACACCATGATGCAAGAGAAGGTTGTATACAATTGCACCAGCTGGATCTTAGATGCTAGTAAACTGTAGGATTGTCAAAGCTGGATCATGTTCGAACTTTAATATGTCTATGATCAATGTGTGGGTGATGTATTTTTTGAACAGCCAATGTTTAATTGTGCTACCCTATCTACCATATATGTATATATATATTTCTTGAACAGCCACTGTGATATACGCATATAATATATAGGCTGGGCACATCATTTCCTCCAGGAAACATGATCTCTGTCTCACTCCCATATCTCAGATGGTTTCAGATCAACTCCTCCAATCCAAATAATATGAGCCGTAAACTCAGTTGGACAGAGTCTAGCAATACATGGAGCTCATTGAAAAAAGGCAACATGACATCCTCTTTTGGCATAGCCTACCTTTTGACATGTATCTTAAATTGAGAGAGAGAGAGAGAGAGAGAGATCTTTGCTCGTTGTGAAGGCCACAAGATGATTTAACCATGGTTTACTACAGGAAAGCAAAACCATTGGATGATCACCAAGGACTTGCAGGTTCTGACAGTCTCAAGAGCTCCTCCAAGTACTCTGCTCCCAAGTCCTCCAAGACCACAACACTCTCCCTTACCTTGCCCACTGACCTCCTCCTCTTCCTGATGCGGTGCCTCTTCTTCAGTGCCAGAACCGGGGAACACCCATCCACCCCCAGCTCGAGGCCCCGCAGCGACGCCCGCACACGCTCGGCCGGGAAATTGAGCACCGCCGCCGTCCCCCTCATCGCCAATGCCGCCTGGTCGTAGGCCAAGGCGGCCGCCTCCGCGTCGTCGAACGTGCCCAGCCACACTCTCACCCCCTGCCGCGTCGAGTCCCTGATCTCCGCCGCGAACTTCCCCCACGGCCGCTTCCGCACCCCTCTGTAGCTCTTCTCGCCCCCCGGAGGCTCCGCCGTCAGGCTCGAGCCGACCTCTTCTGCCGCCATGGTAGAGTTAGACACGTCGGGAGCATCGATGAGCATGTCCAGAAAGAGCATCTCATCGGCGTCGTTCACGTCGAAGGGAAGCGGTTGGTCGAGGCGGGAGCACGGGGCAGGCTCCGGAGGTTCGGGTGTGGACGCGGCCGAGGATTCGGAGCTGCGGAAGTAGAGGTTTGGAGAATCCATCGACGGAGAAACAGGCTTCTTCTTGCTCGGCTCGTGTGGTTTCGCGGCATAAGAGCCTCAGAATCTCCGGCTCTTTATACCCGTCCGGGTGTCCGGGTGGATAATTCCATTGGCCGAGACGTGATAGGGAGAGTGGGACCCGGTGGCTTCGAATGGCACATGCGTCTTTGACCTGCGGCGGCTGGGTCAATCGGTCGGAGGCCATCATCATCACAATGCGGTCAGGGCATCGGTATGGAATCTATCTATTGGGTGCCCCGACCACGTGTCGCTCTAATGCCTGCGTGTAACGCTGTCTGGTGTCGTGGTGCGGTAACAGAGCCTCCCATTGGCCAAGGTAACTGGGGCCCATCTAAGTGACGGATAGCGGCGCAGCGAACATTTTGCCTTTTGATATTAATTCAGAAAAATTAAATACTCAAATTGAATCCAAAAAACCTACAAATTTAACCAAAATTGGACACGAATAAAATTATATATATATATGTATATGTATATATGTATATATATATATGTGTGTGTATATATATATATATGCATGTGTATATGTATATATGAGATAAATTAATGAGTTGGATTATCATTTAATATATTTGTATTTGATATATCAAGTTGCCCAATGTATTTACTTTGTGCTCTCTCTCTCTCTCTCTGGCACTTACGATTTAATTATAAATAATAATCATATTAGGATAATATTGAATTATTTTACATTATATAAAAATAATTCTCGAACAATTAATGATAAACTACGTTGCAAATATTTGGTATTTATATTCAATTCAATCGGAAATGTGGTTCGAATTAATTGCTCCGAAAATATATCAGCTCATTTTTCGCATCGTAGTTAAGATCGATTCATTATTGCTTACCTACTACTCTATAAATGATAAATAATTATATAATCTAAAACGATTCTTAAAAGGTTCCATACACAATCAACCACAAGATTGAAGCATCAAATAAAGTACTTAACAAATAAGAATATAGCTAAAGTGATAAATTTAAATAATAATAATATTCTAAATTAACATTAATGTCACTCAAAAAATTATATCATAAATTAATAATTTTCATATTTATCCCTCTCATTTTGACTTTAAAAGGTAATGAGTCAAATGATCAGTGAAAAATGATGATATAATAATAATAATAATAAGAAATAAATAAATAATAATAATAACATTGGAGGGATATAAATGCTATTTTATGATTTGGAATGCAAATATCATATCCAAATTTCTATAAATATTTATCTCTAACCATCCATCTAAAAATTCAATTAAGAAAAACCAAGTTTTATTGTTATTTTGTTTATGAACGAAGAGGTTTCTAATATAAAAAGTATATATATATATATATATACTAGACTAATGATAAATTCGGATGCTAAAAGGTGCAGATTAAAATCGAGCTCTTGACACTCGAATAACCAAAATCTATAATAATATTAACTTATCTTATTATTTTAGAATATGATGTTTTGTTTGTTGGTCTTTCTTAGAATATGATCCTATCTTTGTTATATTTTCTTTTTAATTTTTGAATATGTTAATTAATTTAATTGATAAAGATCCTAATAATAACATTAACATATCTTATTATTTTAGAATATGATGTTTTGTTCGTTGGTCTTTCTTAGAATATGATCCTATCTTTGTTATATTTTCTTTTTAATTTTTGAATATATTAATTAATTTAATAGATAAAGATCCTAAAATGGAAAATATAAGAGAAGCATTCCTTATTAGATGTCTAAGTTGAATCCAAAAGAAATAGGGTTGATGTGACGTTTTGTTTATTTAGTGATGCATTGGATGTACACATGCGACCAAACTATCGCATCACGTTGAGTTCAATGGAGTTATTTACTCCGCCACTGTAGTGTTTTGGATCGAGAGATGCTAAAATGTCGTAATAATATTGTATTGTAGCACGGCCATGTCACGATGTTTAATTTTGACTTTGATCGCAGCTCGACATAGTTTTTGTTAGGTTCTTTTAACATATGGATAAAATAACTGTTTTATAGAATCAAAATCAAATTTTGATTCAAAAACATGTTTTATAGATCCAAAATACGATTTCAGTATGTTTTTATAAAACTTATTAAATCCATTATAATATATATGAAATCCTATAACAACTAATAAACATATTAACATGGAAACGTACGTGATGAATCAATTAGAGTATTTTCTGAATTAATCGGTGATTTGGTCTTCCAATCGTAGAGTATCCTTAAGAACTTTAGATTTTTCCTTTATGGGTGAAGAGAAACTTCATTGGATACTGCAATCGGGGATCATAACCTTATTTATAGTCATAACTGATGAATCTACAAATATGATTATATTTATAATTGATGAATCTGTAATTATGCCTCAAGAATTTCATATTCCTAACTTATCTCGTCATTAAGTTGGAAATATGATTGATGGTATCCATACAATTAATTTTCATAATAATAATTATGT
>LVTN01000973.1:47339-63656 GCA_001649415.1 Musa itinerans | reverse complement strand
TATATATATATATATATATATAATAAATATTTTACTTATTTTTTAGAATATTTTTTTCTCATTAAGATATTATAGAAAATCATCTTGGCATTATAATTGATGTCAGTCTTATCTGATTTTTATGTGAGCATCAAAGAGTTCATATTACAAAATTCATTCGACTTCAATTTTTGTGTAGATTGATCACGGTCCTGTACATCTGCTGGCTCTTGGTTTTGTTGATCTTGCTGAGATGATCGAGAAGATTGCTCAACTTTTGAGGTGAAATGAAGCTCCAAATAAATGTCCATTCTCTTACATCGTGTGATGACCCGAGCCTGATAGGTTAACTGGCCTATTAATTTTGTTTGATCTAAACCACTGATCAAAATATTTAAGCTGAAGTTAATAATAATACACTCATCAGACCCTTATAAGTCAATCTTAATCTTGTTCATTTTTAATGTGAGACTAATCAGAAATATTATAAAGTCTTATGTTGGGACATCTGACAAAATTAATTATGGTAAAAATGAAATGATTTTGCTCGAGAAGATTGCTCAACTTTTGAGGTGAAATGAAGCTCCAAATGTCATAATCGGGTTTTTGACGTTTTACCGTAGAAAAAATTCTTTAAATATAACAAATATATTCGAGGAATATTTTTTGTTATGATCGCTCGTCGTGGATTTGTGACACACGGGACACTCCTTTTGATTGAATATTTCATATCTATTTTCCTTCGTTAATCACTCCCCAGTGATGTGGTGCTTAAAATACATTTTGTACTCACATATATCAATCAAATTTGATGCTCGAGCCAATGAATGTTTTGATGCCTTCAACAACGGACGTGCTTTGGGCGATTTACTTACACCTTCAGCAACGGAAGATGAAGGCTTCGATACGAGTGAAGGAGAACACACGACGGGGCTCGTAGTGTTTGAGCAGCAGTAGCTGATCCTGCTTTGACCAAGCAAGCAGACTTGGAAGAATTGGCGGAGTCAAAGCACGGGTCAAAAGTGGTCGCAGGTGTTGACCGACCGACACTCCCCTCACAGAAACCACTCTCACATTAAACGATGGGAGATGCATTATATGAGACTAATTAACTAACTGTAGGAAGCTGTCTCCTCCATCGCCATGAACGCACGTGTGGCTCCTAAAAAAAGGTGTTCAACCCAGTCTCAGAGTTTGACCAGCCACTGCACTGAGACTTGTGATGATGCATGCATGGTCGATTTCAAACAAAGTGGGTCAAAGCTTCAATGCGAAAGCTTGGTTTCAATACTGCTTTCAAACACATTTGCGTCATCTGCAGCAACTTGGGACCTTTTCTCCTGAAACTTACCTTCTTCGGTCGATCAAAGTGCTGAGCTTAGATGCGTTTCTTGCTTCGAGATGACGATCATCTTTTGATCGTTACATTTCCCAACTTTGGTAGTTTCAAACCACTAATTAAAAGCTAAATCTATTCAATGCTATTTCACGAGTTATCCGTAAGTCTTTGACTTTTCTTCCTTCAGATTAAGTGCATGTAGACAGTCCTTTTTCCGAGAGACAACGACAATAACCGGCACCACCAACGCCCAAACAAAAAGTACAGAGGAGCAACTGTTTGGCTTTTGATCTCTCGGCCTTGCAGCTGCGTACAGTTTGGCCCGAACATGCATTCATTCCCCTATGCGACATTACAGCCGACCGTGCAGACATGAAACGTCAACGCTATCTTCCTTCTCATGAAGGTCAAATACAGTAACTTCGACCAGTTGGCCTCGAGAGAGAACATCTCGGCCGAGTTATTGAATCCAAAAAGCTACCGCATCTCACTCTTTCTTATTGTTATCAAATCTTGAGCATTTATGTAACACAAGAAGCTTTCTACTACGAAGAAGCTTAATATCAGACTCTTTAATGGACTCGACAGTTACACAGCTTTTACTTGAAGCCTTCACTCGACTGCAGAAGCTCGTCCAACACCTTGTCGTCCAAGCACTCCAGTTCGATCACCTGCTTCCCGGTGGTGGCGCTCTTGCGAGGTCGGCCCGTGGCCGACAAGGAGGAGGAGGAGGAGGAGGAGGTTGCGCTGCCGCGATAATGGACGACCTCGTCGGGGAAGTTGAGCACGGCGAGGGCGCCCCTCATCTGGAAGGCGGCCTTGTCGTAGGCACGGGCGGCCTCCTCGGCGGTGCCGAAGGTGCCGAGCCAGACGCGGGCGCCGTGCCGACTGGGGTCACGGATCTCCGCCGCATACTTCCCCCACGGCCGGCGTCGGACGCCGCGGTACTTGGCCTCGTCGCCCTCCTTCCGCTCTCCGCCTCCTCCCATGCAGGTGGGCAGCTCACAGTGGAAGGCGGCTTTGGGTTGCCATGGGGGCTTAGACTTGGAGGGAAGCTGTGGGTCCAGAGGAAGAATGTGGGGATCCTCTCCAACTGCGGCAGCATCGAATCGTAATCAGACGGTCCAAATTCCACGATATGCAAATCGACGGTTGTAGGAGGGGGGATGGGATTCGGTTCTGGGTTCGATGCATGTAGATGAGTCGGAGCGATGGCTCAGGAAGGGGTCGTATTCCTTCTCATTTAAAAGTGCCACAAAAGGGAGGCGTGTGTAATTTAATCCTCGGATTTGACCCTCGTGCTCTTGTTCAACATCGTGGTGGAAAAAATGGATCAGATCAAAGTTGGCTTACAAAAGGCTCTGCAATAATAGTCTTCGATGTCACTGTGAACATTAAAGATGGTTTCAACGTCAAAAGGAGAAGGCGTTCGTATCGATTCCTCACTTACATGCGTTGTACATACACAGGGTTGATGAAACTTGTGGCGTCCAGGCGCCAATCTGTTCTTTTCGTGTCTCGCTAAGAAACCAGTGGCTGGAAAGAGAATTGATGCTCCAGGTTTGTTGGCTCTCTTGTTCCAGGAGTTGAGCTCTGTACATTGTGAACGCGGCCAGGTGGGTGGGAATGAAGTGGATTGGTTGGCCTTTGTCGATCAGAGGGGAGACCGAATGCTCGCAGCCGCCCCACCGATGAGCTCACACGTTGACGGATTCATGCTCCATTTCCCCTGATGAAGCTTCTTGCAACAAAAGAAGAAGAAAAGAAGGCATTCTTATCGAGTGTATAAATTGGATATGGCTAAAAGCTCATATGCTCGATCATGGACAAGGACTCGAGCAGCCCATGCGGTGAGAGAACGTACCTGGTGAGCAGCATCTTCTCCGGTCCCTGGTGAGAGAAGATTAAGACAACTGGTGAATTAGATTACCTGGTCCCATCAAACAAGAACCCCAGTCTACAGAGGAGAGGAATACGTTAAGGGAAAGATTCGGCGAGTCACCGGTATGAAAAACCATATCCATGAACTGAACAATGGAAAAAGGATGGATTAAGTCGACTACAAAGAAAAAGGACATTATCTGATTCATCTATGAGTGGCATGAAAGAATTCTGTTCATTATGCTGAATATACCAATTCTTTCACATGTATGTAGAGATATATATTTCTACGATGAAAATACCATGAGATCCACAAGACTCAGATTACTGGATCAACTCATATATGTGACGGTTGAGATGGCGCGTTGT
This sequence comes from Musa itinerans, assembly GCA_001649415.1. NCBI lineage: Eukaryota > Viridiplantae > Streptophyta > Magnoliopsida > Zingiberales > Musaceae > Musa > Musa itinerans. Next base: position 60,088 of record LVTN01000973.1, on the reverse strand, counting down.
CATCTGTGTCTCTGTCGTGATGGGTGCTGATACTCTCGGGAGCCACCAGATGTTCGTGCCGGTAGGCTGCTGCAGATGGATTTCTATGATGATTGAATGCTGTAAAATCATCACAAGATAGGAATACAGGCTTCGACACAACTTTGCAAAGTGAGTCCTTAATAGCTCAGCAGATCTGCAACCTCTGTCAAAAAATTTGCATATTGTGACAATTAGAATCGGGAATGCTAATACAAGCATCCTCTTTAGTTCAGAAAAAGAAATACCTTCACATGGCAGACAAATCTAAATGTTTACTCAAACATGTACAACACAATCTAATTAGCACAAACGCTATCAGGTTTCGATGACATTTAGACTTCAGAATTGCATGCTTAAGCTAATCTGTTTCGCTTCAAACCAGGAGTTTACCATGCATCAACAATTCATTGTTGGAATTCCAGAACAAGTGCATAGCTGCATTTCACATAAGAAGACAGTATGCATCATGTTCTTTGCCAAGGAAGAAATTGAAATATATAGAACTCTGGCAGAAGCAAGATGAATTTTTTTTTTTTGTTGCAGTACTGAAACTGACTCATATTTCTGTCATGTGAAACTGAACTCAGATGTATAGTCCAAACCAAACAAAAGGAAGGACATCACACAGGATTTTGATTAGGATTCGTAGAGGAGCAGAACCCACTACCTACTCTGATCTCATGATGAGGATTTTGATTAGATTCGTAGTAATCTCAAAAGCTTAAGTTGCTCGAAAGGAGCCCATTATTTGTATAAACCTTATCAGCTAATATCTCTCCATGCAGGGGCTAATTATATATTACCCCCTATAATTAGTTACCTTTAACATCCTACACTTAAAATTTTCAAAAATTACATTGAGATTCTTATACATATGAAAGTGAAACATTTGACTCGTTGCTCTAACAAAACCTCTTTCTCTTGATTTTTAACCCAGTATAAGGATCTCAATGTTTCACTTTCGTAAGTATAACGATCCCAAGTAACTTTTGAAAGTGTAGGGACCGAGATGCTAAGGGTAGCTAATTGCCAGGGGTAATATATAATTAGCCCTTCTATGCAGATTAGGACAGAGATACCAAGGATGTCAAGTTATGGAACCAGTATACTTGTAAAGAATTCTCTAGAGATATTACCAATGCAAAATGTAGCTTTAATATTCACTCTTATCCACCAAGTTATACTTTATTAAGCATCACAAGCTCTACAGTTGAATAGTATTCCTTTCTACCACCCTTATGCTTGACAGAGGGGAGCATGCAAGTTATTCCAAATGAAACTGTACCAATAAGACAGCAATAAAAGAGGACACATCCTAAAACACTTTACAAAGAACATTTGAAAAATTTATTAAACCTTGAAGCATATCATTCCCCTCAACCTAGTGATAGAAGGTTCTCAATTGAAACCATCGGTGAAAAGTGCCTCGTAGAGTGGGAACATCTTAATCAACCAAAGAGGGACAATTTCTATAGAATCAAATACACACTATCATGGCTTATCTATAGTTTTATGATATGATCTCAAAGGTTTGCTGGAAATCTAAAATGTATGCTGTAGCACTAAAGGAGGTGCTAGAATCTAAGTCACCATGTGTTGTTGGGTAGCCATTTGTAAATGAAACTGTACTAATAAGACGTAGCAATAAACGAGGACACATCCTAAAACACTTTACTAAGAACATTATAAAAATTACTGAACCTTGAAGCATATCATTCCCCTCGACCTAGTTATACAGGGTTTTCAATTGAAAGCATCGGCAAAAAGTGCCAAGTGGAGTGGGAACATCTTGATTGAGCAAAGAGGGACAATTTCTATAGAATCAAATACACATTATCATGGCTTATCTATGGTTTTATTATATGATCTCATAGGTATGCCAGAAAACTAAAATGCATGCTGAAGTACCAATGGAGGTACTAGAATCTAAGTCACCATGTGTTGTTGGGTAGTCATTCATAAATGAAACTGTACTAATAAGACGTAGCAATAAACGAGGACACATCCTAAAACACTTTACAAAGAACATTATAAAAATTACTGAACCTTGAAGCATATCATTCCCCTCGACCTAGTTATACAGGGTTTTCAATTGAAAGCATTGGTGAAAAGTGCCAAGTGGAGTGGGAACATCTTGATCGAGCAAAGAGGGACAATTTCTATAGAATCAAATACACATTATCATGGCTTATCTATGGTTTTATTATATGATCTCATAGGTTTGCTGGAAAACTAAAATGCATGCTGAAGTACCAAAGGAGGTGCTAGAATCTAAGTCACCATGTGTTGTTGGGTAGCCATTCGTAAATGAAACTGTAATAATAAGACATAACAATAAACGAGGACACATCCTAAAACACTTCACAAAAACCATTTGAAAAATTACTTAACCTTGATGCATATCATTCCCCTTGACCTAGTTATGCTGCGTTTTCAATTGAAAGCATCGGTGAAAAGTGCCAAGTGGAGTGGGAACATCTTGATCGAGCAAAGAGGGACAATTTCTATAGAATCAAATACATATTATCATGGCTTATCTATGGTTTTATTATATGATCTCATAAGTTTGCTGGAAAACTAAAATGCATGCTGAAGTACCAAAGGAGGTACTAGAATCTAAGTCACCATGTGTTGTTGGGTAGTCATTTGTAAATGAAACTGTACTAATAAGACGTAGCAATAAACGAGGACACATCCTAAAACACTTTACAAAAAACATTTGAAAATTACTTAACCTTGATGCATATCATTCCCCTCGACCTAGTTATACAGGGTTTTCAATTGAAAGCATCGGCAAAAAGTGCCAAGTGGAGTGGGAACATCTTGATTGAGCAAAGAGGGACAATTTCTATAGAATCAAATACACATCATCATGGCTTCTCTATGGTTTTATTGTATGATCTCATAGGTTTGCCAGAAAACTAAAATGCATGCTCAAATACCAAAGGAGGTGCTAGAATCTAACTCACCATGTGTTGTTTGGTAGTCATTCATAAATGAGCATATCGTAAACTTATACCGACACAACATTACTCTGCTTGCCTACTACCAGTATAATGTTGGACCAAGATAATAAAGCCTATAAACCCCACAAAACAGCTTGGATTTCAGTGAAGTATGTCGAAGAAGAAATCAGTACCTATAGCAAGGCTCTGATACATCTCAGCAGAACACGATATGGCCAATTACACATCCGTGATATCCTTTCAACTAAAAGAATCTGTACACTTGATTGCAGCCAATTCGTCTCCATGTAGTTTGCTCCCAGATTATCATAGATATATCCAACCACAAGGGTGCTTTTCTTGATTCTCACAGCTGCTATTTCCAAACAAAGATTAGCCTGATCAACCATTTCATCGAAGAGAAGTGACATCCCCATCATCGTTGAGATATATGTATCACATTTATCATGGCGCGATTCATCCCCTCCCCAGCAAACATATAGCAGTCTCAAAGTCGTTCACTGTACAGTGATGCTATTATCTCCATGTATGCAACTCTTGAAGAGGCGCCTCTTCCCATGAACACCGCGAGATATATCCCTTGTCATATTAAAGAACGGACGGCAACCCATTGACACTCACTCACCGGAGCCTCCCGATTGGATGCTCCAAGATCGAAACCCTAAAACCCAGACAAACCGCCCGAGTTTTGACCAAAGCCTCAACCCGCCTGTCCGTCACCGGCTTGGTTGGAGAGCTGCAGCATCCATCATCAGATCCGCCGCCGGAACCCTCGCTCAAGGTAGCTGTCGTTGAACCTGGCGAGCCCAATGGAGTCCCCGATGCCGAAGGCCAGGGGTTCACCCGTGGACGTCGCACCCGACGGAAACGAGTCATCAACTAGGTTATCCAAGCAAGCCGCTTGTCACCGGTATCGAGGCATGCCTCCAAGCTCCAGACGGCGCCTCCGCAGCGCGCGAGGAGGGGAAAGGAGACGAGACGCCCATAGTTTTACGAACCCATAAAAATGAGTGCATTCTAAGCAAAAAGACAAAAGAAGCATTATTAAATATATGTCAGAAGTGGGATTTGAACCCACGCCCTCTTTCGAAGACCAGAACTTGAGTCTGGCGCCTTAGACCACTCGGCCATCCTGACGTTGTTGTCATAATTACTTACTTTAATATATTAATAATCAATAAATAAGGGGAAATTAATTAATTAATTACATATTGGAAAGACCATTTTACACAATTTTTTTGCTTTTATAAACAAAAACTTCAAACACGAAACATTTTGAGATAGAAAACTTGAAAACAAATTCTATTTGTATATATTTCCCTCTTCATTTCATTCTTATATATACAATATTTAAACACAATTTAAATAGATTTGATAGTAAAATAATAAATATGACCTTATCCAATCTAGCATGGACCCCACATGCTTTTATCAAAAGACATCAATTTTCTCTTTATTACTAATTAGCACACACTTAAGTTTATAATTAAACCCTGATATCCAATTTATGACTAATTATATTAATTTCAAACGGATGGAAGGATATCCAAATCTGATTTAAATGAAAGAAATAGTATTAAGTATACTATAAGATTTGATGTAAGGAATTAATTGTTTGATTCATCGAAGGCTTCCTATTTTGATATCAATATTTATGGGTGCCATTACGTAAAAGTAATACTTTCCTAATTATAAGCAATGGTTCTCTTCCCAGCGCGACCGTCTCAATAAATATCGAGTGGAGAGGTGGCTTTCTTCGGGGTTTGGCCTCTTTACACGTCGTACTTCGTCGTTCTTGGATCGACTTGCCGATTCGGGAGGTTGTTCTCAAATCATTCTTTTGAATCTTGCGTTCTCATGGATGATCTTCGTGGTTTGGCCAGTAGCTGTCATCTTTTTTGAGCTCACGCAGTGATTAGGGTTTTTGTGAGGTTGTTGCGTTCGATCTTTGATTTGTGTTTGTGAACTGAATCTGGATTTGCTCCTCCAATTATTGTCTTCTGTGACCTGATTCATAAGCTTTTGTGTTGGGATTTAGGGCTCCGGTCACGTCTTGGCCTTTTGGTTCTGAAGTTTGGGGCGCAATTACTTGCCTCTGCCGGTTGTTTTTCTGATAATTCTTGGCTGATTCATATAATTATCTTCAAAATAGCTTGGTATTTTGATAAATGCTTGTATTTGACATCATGTGGATCATTTGATGGGCTTGTATTCTGATAATTCTTGGCTGCATGATACTTGCGGGGGGAGGTTGGCAATGTTTACAACTGTGCTTCTATTATATTGCTTTAACTTTTGAAATTGAAATGTTCTCCCTGCTCTAGTCAATACTAGAATGACATGAGAATTTTGCTTCTGCTTTCGATTTTTTGCTTACTATATATCTTTTCATACGAGGTGCTAGATCAATTTAGTTATCTCTAGTCCATTGCGATCTAATTACTGATTTGTTAACATCGAAAGCCTTTTGTCCCTGAGAAAACATTATATCTTGCTTGATGAAAATGATTCTTAATGTTGTCTGTCTATCTACATTGTTAGGTAATGACGTAGTTCTTCCTCACCATCTTTGTATATCTAGGTATTCTCTTTGCCTAATACTTTTACATGTGCTTGGTTTTCAGAAATGGCAGACAAAGAGAAAGAATGTCAAGAGAATCATGTTGATGGAAATGACTGGGAAGTTGTTTCTCTTACAGCATCCATGATTGCTTCTGCAGCTGATCAAATGGGATTCGATCCATCAAATGTGAGTAAAGATAAGGAGTTCAAAAAAAGTGAAACAGAATCTTCTCCTTTAATCATGTCAAGTCACTTCGTATTTCCACCAATGGAGTATGAGACTCTTAAACTAAAAGATAGTAACCATGAATTTGGCAATAGAGTCATGGATGAAGATGTAATCCCCGGTGATGAAAAGGGTAACACGACCAATAAGACACTTGAAGAAAGCTTTAAGACTAAATTGGATGGCAGCCTACATGGCATTCAGTTTTCTGAGAAAGACAAGGATCCTTCGTTTGGTGGCATAGACATTGGAGAAGGGAAGGCAACACAAGAAATGAGCTTGGTTTTGGAAGAAGAGATGCTGTTAAATTCTCATGGAATTAATGATGATCATGCTGAAACTGGTATGAGTGGATCGTTTCCTTGTAATGAGCAAGCTGATGATTCCAAGCCTATTAATCCTTCTTACCAATCTCCAGATTCTCCTCTAAGTTATCCAAATGCATCAAGTCAGATAGCAGAAAATAAAAATGACAGGTTTAGCCTTCCATATGGAGCATGGTGGAAGAGGCATGCAATAACTTTATATAATCATGCAAAGGAAGCAAATACGATGTGGTCTGTGATAGTGGTTGCTGCATTAATGGGCCTTGCAATTCTAGGGCAACGGAAACAACAAGAAAAACCTCAGCTTCAGCAACTTCAATTGCGTCTAAGCACCAATGGTCAGGTGTGTAGACTTGAATATGAAGAATATACTGGACAATGTTGTCTTGACTTCTATTTTGCTCTTACATTATTCTTCTGTGCTTGGGAAATTTTATCCACCTGCTGGTATTGTGAGCTTGCACTTTAACCAGAAAGGTTGTTTTTCTACTTGTCAACTAGCTGTTTAGGATTTAAGGCAATTCTTCTCACGCCCAAAACATACGTTGATAGGAATTTGACACGAAAATAAGAGTTTGTTATTAGTATACAGTCAGTTGAGAAACTTGTGGAAAATTTCACTGGGTCAAGACTGAACCAACAATGATGACAGAAGGCTTGGAGGGGGAAGATGAGGAGGATGTCTTTACAATATGTTATTTTATTTAGATTGTTGTTTTACTTTTTTTTTTCTTTTCCACATTCTTTTTAATTAATCTATGCATTCATGATATGAGTCACTGTGATTGATAATTACACACAAAAGGATGAGTAGTTGCAATTGCCATACATGCATTAGCATAAAGAAGTTTTGTATTGCCATCTCCATGATTAGTTGGACTCGGTTTCCAGAAATTTAGATTAGTGTGACTGTCGTGTTGACAAATATTTTCACTTTTATGCAGTCCTGTTAAATTTTCTTTCTGTCCATGCATATCTCCGAGTACTTAACAGAAATCAGTTACTTGTGCAGCTATATGAACTACCTAATAAAAGTATGAATATCCAAATTGCTATGGTTTTCCCATATTATATCACTGTGTTTTAAAATTTGTCATAACAAGGCTTTATCAATGCCTTTTACTTCTATACTTCTGCAGTCAACTTGCTTTGAGTGTTAGAAATAAGGTGATTGTTTTTATTTAAGAAGCTGTGGTAAACAATATTTTGTTTAGTATGTGTTGCTGTTGTAAGCACTTGTAATTATTCCTTACTGTGTTATATATGATTGTCATTTTTTTTTTCTCACACATTTTTTTCTCTTTCTCTAATATTTTTTTCTTTATATGTAGTGTATATTTCTCCTTTGCTACCAATTAATGTCGATTATGTAAATTTATTAATGCTTAATGTCCTCAAAGAAATTCATATGCATCTAATTTCATTTTATCTGATTACTCCTTATGATAAGTACATGCATCTTGTTATTCTATCAATTATCTATGTGCACATCTGGTTGTATTGTTTATTCTATAAATTATTTGCTTATGATTCTCCTTTGTAGATATGAAATGTTTAAAAAATATGGAAGCTGTAGTCTATTCGTGCTTTTTAATTTATTAGATCTTGTTTGTGCAAATGGTGCGTATGTGGTACCTTTTTCCACAAAAACTATCTAAGTGTTATATTTTAACATTTAAGTTATGAAGAAATCTCCCTTCTTTTGTTTGTTAATTTTTCCTATCTATTTAAAAATTTCATTGTAGAGAAGTAAAAAAAAACATGTTTGTTATTGTGCAGTTCTCTGTTCAAATCTGATTGATTTGCTATCAGTTTATGATTTAGTTCTTACTCTGAATCGGTCCCATAATGAAATTGGTAGAGATTCATGTTCATTTACGATGTACAAAGTTTTACATTGATAGCTCCTTGATGTAACCCTACTTTTTCTTGACTTGGGATCAGACGGTGGAGAAGTTCTATAACAAATTTGCGTGAACAGAGTTCAATAAATGCTTGACATTAGTCGAGCTAACTAATCCACTTGATATGAACCAAAATATAAAACAAATGTTCATGGGCAGAGTAAATTTCATGCCTGATTCCTGATTCACTCTGGATTCACTTATAAATTAGGCTGGTACTTTCAGAAAACTAATGTATATCTATCGTTGACAACCTCATTTCTCTGGCAGAGTAAATTGCATGCCTGATTTCGGATTCATTCTGGATTCACTTATATTTGTAGGATGGTACTTTCAGAAAACTAATGTGCTCATCAATCATTAACAATCTTATTTCTCTGGCAGTGCATAAACCTGATGCTGGGACCAATGAACAAGCTTGAAAGCATTTTGGCAACTGATCATCAACATGGTTCTGCACTTGGATCTGCTGCACCCAATGTTGATGGCAACCGTTGACAATGATGATGGTGACGACAAATATAGGCGGTGGGGTGTGCATGTAACCTGCAGAATACAACTGTTTGCATACTGTAGCTATTACATCCTACTGGCTTTAGACATGATATGCTAGTAGACTTTGATAGCATAAAATTAAACTTCTGAACTTGTAAATAATATATCATGTAAATATCTAAGTTCTTGTTATTATAAGCTCATAAATGCCTGCTTTTCATCATGCTAAAGTAATGTTCTTTTTTCTATTCCAGCAAATTGCTCCAGTCAAGTTAAGTGATTGATGATAGTTGTAGTTTAGATTGCAGGTTTCGATGCTATGAGAAGTTATGCTGCTTGTCTTATGTTTTATAATGAGATGATGAGATGCTCTTCATGCATGCTGTGACTGGAGCTCTTTGTTGTCTCCTTGACAGTAGTCGATGTGTTATTGAAATATTTAGTTTTCACTCATTTCAGATTGTGCCTTTTATGTCACCTCATAACAGGAATCTCTGGGTTTAAGCAATCCATGGTCTCGCAGCTGATTCTCCAAACTTGATACAGTTTTCCAGAGTACAAGGGATTGATATCCTTAACATGTTTTCCTTATCTTGTTTCTTTTTTCTCTGGAATACTTAAAGGAAGGCAACCTTATAGTCGTTCTAGCACTCCCTCATATGATATTTTAGGCATACATATCTAACGAAATGTTCACAACAAAAGAATAAGGTGAAAAATGGTGCTCCAAGGTAACTTTGATCTTAAAACTGCCCCTTTTTTGAAATGCCACTGGGTTAGTTATTCATTCGTATATAATACTTGCACCTAATGCCCCTCTGTCATTAGCAGGCACAAAAGGTTTGATGAAAGGAAGGACAACCCTGAGCAGAGGAACTCCTCAAATGGTAAAAATATTTTTATAAAAATTGCATAAACTTTCTATTTCTCACAACAACAAAAATGGCTACGTTTTGTATAATGTGCTTTACATTAAATTCCTCAGGCCAATCTTCTCTGAATGTTGTATACTCATGTATCATTTTCATCTCTGGTTATCTGGTTTCTCAGATTTTTATACAACTTGATTAGGGCTTGTTTTTCCCAAAGTGGTTTCAGCTAAAGTTTCTGAGGTGGATTCTGCAATATATTTGTGTGTTTTATACAAATATGAACAAGAAAATGATAAAAGTTTCAGCTTAAACACAAAGGAATATATGCCTCACCCCGTGGTTCTTTTGGTGCCACTGCCTCTATTTTAGATGTTGCTGCGGATGTGGTAAGCTGCTCTTCTGTGACCTTCAAAAGTTCTTCACTGCTATAAGGTCGAGTTGAAGACTTGCCATCTGCAGATACAACACTAACACTGCTATTTTGTGCCGCAGTGAAGGTTCGAACAAACACCAAAATAAGAGAGCAGGATGACATGAGGAGGAAGATCAAAGTATGTTGATACTCCTTCTTATATTAAAATGCATATCTGAGCAATTTTATAAGCATAAAGTTTTGATTTTATCTGACTGATTACAAACACAAATGACTGATATGATTGCTTTAGACTAATCATTCTAAGAATCACATGCTCTTTGTAAGTCAAATTATCTTCATTCTAATTGAAGTGATTGTTGTGACCCGATTGACACAAATTACAATAACTGGTTTAACTGTAAACATTCCTTTTTCTTTTTCTTTTTTCCTTTTTTTTTATTTTTTGCAACCAGCCAGGATCAAGCATTTCCAACTGGTTCCCATCCAAATCCTCCTATGATTCAGTGTTATGTCTTAGAGATTGAGATCATTTGATCTCAATCCAAGCAGGCTGGAATGGTCCGGATCTATTCATCTAATGAATAATCTTTATAGAAAGAACTACTTACCAAGATCTAACCTGTTTCAATACCAAATAGTGAATTGGCTGCCAATGGTACGTTAAGACACGAGCAAAAAAGAGCAGAGTAGAACTACAAGGCTTTAGACACTACCAACAAAGACTAAGCTTCCCCGAGTCTGCCTCATGTCACTTATGCCCAATTTTAACCATTGACTATCCATCAAAAGCAAAAACAAACACAAAGTCTATGCCAAGCAGCATCAATGAAAAATAGGCACTTGTTTAACATAAGGTTTCTCGACTCTTATGAGTTTAGGGAGAATATTTGTTTAGGAAGAAATTGAAGACTCAAGAAAACAAGTTCACGTTCATCTCATTAGCTACTTACAGAATACATAATTTTAGAACTCATTAGCTATTTATTATCCACCACATGAGTATTAGGTATTCTAAATAATTTTAGAACTTACATGGATCAGTAGTTGCTTGCCCTTCTTCATCAGCATATAAAACAGTTCCAACTTCATCAAGTCCGATCTCACGCTCAAGGGTGCTCTAGGAATCCCTCGACATTTCCTATGACATAAGAACTACCGACTGATAATTGCAGCTTAATTGGAAGCAGACATTATGATTTACTAGAATATTCTTACATCCACAAATTATAGGAACATATGTTCCTTCCTCTTTCACATATATCCATGCTCATGAATTATTACCATAAAATAAGTCAACAATAATCCAGCAAACCTGAAGCTCCCTAATTGTTGGCTGGAACGCGCGCAATGTCTTTCCCAAGTTATGTGCTACCTGCGAAACAGCAACATGATCGAGAGGCTAACTTTTAAGTACCCAAGTAACAACCTATTGCCAAAGTACTAATGTAAATGCAATTCAAGAACTTGGTAATGTGGCATTACAAGTGAAACGAGTACAAAATGAATCCAATAATGTAAACTCTTCCACTCCACCAAGTTATTTGAGTTGACATATATTCACGAATACAAAACAAAACCAAGAATAAATATATATGTATCATGTATATATACATATTTTCTATCAAATAAAGATTTCTAGATAAATTATATTCTTAGTTAGATTAAGAGTTTTTGAGGCAATGTATCCCTAATAACTTAAGGCGGATGACTGGATGTGCCCATCTTATTTATTATAGTAAATTTTTTTTTATTTTTTTTTTTAAGAAAGATATATATTATCCTTCCTAAGAGGTTACATAAGTTCCTGTAGCATGAGATATCCAAAAGTTTTGGTAGGCCAATTTGTTGAATCTCGTATTATTTCATTTGTAACTCTTAGTTTGAGTGTGTGTGTGTGTGTGTATATATATATATATATATATATATTATGAAATATAATAATTTAATATAATAAACAAAGTGGACGCATCCAAATATCTGCCTTGAGTTATTAGGGAAACTATTGCCTAAAAAAAACTAACCAAGAATATAATTGATAGTTTAGTTCTCTAATTGAGAGCTAAGGCAGGCTTCTCTTCCTCGAACTGATAAGTAAACATTAGAGAACTCTAACCGAAAAAGAATGCCAAGAACCTGTTATAGCTGATCTTCACATTACACTTTAGAAGGCACAATCGAGTGCAAACCCGGAATCCTCCTATCGGTTTCTGCCCTTTTTGCAATCAATGACGGATTACACTAAATTGTGATCTAAAATCTTTGTCAGGATGAACTTGCCTCAGCTAGGCCTTTAGGACCAAATACCAGCACAGCTACTACTCCAATAACCAAAGCTTCAGGAGCTCCCACTCCAAACAAAGAAGCATAAACTTTACCATTACATTTACCCTTGTCTGCAACACAGAAGTAAAAGAAAGTTCAATTGTACATGCTAACTAAACAACCAGAATATAATAATGAAAAATAAGCACAATGCAGAAGGAATTAAACTCAAATTGGAGTGCTAAAGATACATAAACCGTGTAGAGCCAAAAGTTAACAACAATTTACAATTGAAATATAGGAAAGGATATGGAACAGATCCATCGTGTTAGAACCACTGAAAAAGATGAATCTAACCCAACCTAGAATATATACAGTACAAAAGAACTGCCTTTGTAGAGATTGGCAACATATTTATAGAACTTACATAAGAAACAAGTTTCCAAGTAATAGAACTATCCAAACGAGTTAATCCATGCAATATTTACAAACATAGCTACATGCTTGCAAATAAATCAGTTAGAACCAATGAACCATAGCTTGAGAAAAAAAAATTATGATCTACATCTGTCACAGTCAAAAATAATTTGTGAAAATTTAAGGTCTAATGGATTTTTTTGTTCAAGAAAAGGTATCCATACATTCTCCTCCAACCTATATATGTATGTATATGTATGTGTGTATGTATATATATACACACACACATATTATACATGGTTCTAATGGATATATATATATA
>LVTN01000973.1:0-47296 GCA_001649415.1 Musa itinerans | reverse complement strand
ATATATATATATTGTTGCTTCCCTTTATGATGGCATGGTCCATTAGAACCACACTGATACCACAGGAAACAGGAATGTGGCTATCTGGAACATCATCTCAAGAAAGATGATGTTAAAGAAAATCATAATTAATTGGAAGGAAGAGGAGACCTTTTCGGGCGTGGATCTTCAGCGGCACAGTGGAGCCGATCTGCTTCAGACCGCTCCACGGCGGGGGGCGACCGATGCCGAATCCGGGGATCGATCGATGGAGGTGAGACGCACGTGGGCGTTTGGGTTGATTCCCGACAAGGGGAGGGGAAGAGATGAGGAGCGCGATCGTCTTCGAGTGGGAAGAGAAGTAGCAGCAGCAGCAGCGGCGGCGGTGGAAGAGGGCGGGGAAAGAGCGTCGCGATTCCCAGTCGACCAGATCAATGGCTTAGCGCTTCGGTTTATACTAGCAAGTGTTGGGGAATGTTGTTCGAGATAACGGCCATTGTGATTGATGTAACGGACGAATTGATCTGTTATTTTCCGTTATATTATTTTTAGCTCTACAATACCGCCAAACAAATTAATTAAAACAAATAAAAACAAATTGCATTATATGATTATTGAAGTATACGTTTCATAAAATCAACATTTGAAATCTTGATTATATTATAATCAAGTTCTCAGTATCTTCCATTTAGCAACACAAATAGTTCTCATATCATTATTTTGAATTTTCCATGAAAGAAATTAATTATGAATTATCATAAAAACCACCAAAAAGCTTGAATAATTAAAGAGGAAATATTGGAACCAAGTCATGGGAATGAGAGATTTCAGGAAAAAGAACAAAGAACAAAGAACTATGAAAGAAACAGTACTCAAATGTATATATATACACATTTGTATTTCATTCTTGATATAAGAAGTAGCTTCAGCCAGAAGAACAATGTATTTTGTTATGAGCATCTAAAGACATGGCATGCACAAGGAAAAGAACCTTTTAAGAGATTTGAAGGCACCATCTTAGCAGCAGAAGAGCATCCTGCACTCCTCTAATAAGAACCATTACTATGTCAACTTTACAGTTCTAGAAATGTTACACATTTCAAAGGCCAAACATTCTACATTTGGCTCCACCTGCTAACCCTACACATCATTTCTGATTATGACATTGCTGTTGCTTTATCTATTACTCAGAATACAGGTGCAAATATACATGAGATCCAGGGAAAACTCTTATTTGAACATGCCTATCTTTTATTTACATTAAGGCAGGTCCGGCTTAAACTCGCCATTTATGCTGAAAAGAAAGACAAGTAGATGGTTACACTCGCCTCGTTTTCTGTACAAGGACGTCATCGATCGAGTCAGACTGCAGCTTCTCAAGATGAATACGATGACTGCCCAATGCGCCTTTCTGCAAGACAGACATGATTTAGTGCAAAGTTTGACAGCATTTTGAAGAGGATCACCGCTGAATCAGAGCAGATTTACCTCCTGCAGCAACAAGCTTCTCAACACGGGCAACTATATGTTTTCCATATGTGTACCTCTTCAGTGCATTCAAGTGAACCTTGATGCGTGAAAGAATTAGTTCACGGTTTCGATCATCACATGTCTCAAGGACCTTTTGTACAACATAGTTAGCAAATTGGTCTTTCATCATTGCCTGTGAACCAAATTCAAAAATAAAAATATAACAGAAAAGGTGATTAATCACCATAGAAAACACCACTATGAACCAGCAGAAATGAGCTAAAATAATTTAATGCTTATAATCCATTGTCCATACTGCACATTCATAATGAAAGGTTATTGTTAGTAGCCCACAACAATTATGCCGCCCAAGACCAAGCCAAAGCCATCAAGGGAAGATGGAGCTACTTACTACCATCATCATACATGCTTTATGTGTCACAAAAACACAAGACAGGGACATATTTAGATAATAGCTACGTGGATAAGGGTTTCTACTATTTCTACAACAAAAAAAGGTGAATTTAGAGCTCCAAGTGATACTGAAATGTATCGATAATTTGAGTTATACCAAGAAGTTGACCTACGCTGCACACAGCAGCCACCCTCGAAATGCAAGAAATTTGTTCAGATTTTACTAGTTGCTGGGTCGTAGAAGGTTGTGAATCAGTAATGTAAGCAGACCACAATGCAGAATGCAAGTTGGAACTGGAGTTGGTTAGGCAAATTGATGGTTGCATGTCCAAAAGGACACAACAAACAGGACCAACATCAGGTTCAATACAAGCAGGAAGCTATAGAGTGTAAAGGCCTTGCTTCTATACAGTCAAAAAAACCTACTATATCTACTTGGTCCGACAAAAAAAAATCTCCACTTTTGATGAAGATACGACAAAAAAAATCCAGTGAATGTCATAGAGGTAGCAAAGTCCAAAAAATATAAACAAAAGCAAGGATCAAATGAATGGATAATTCCGTTGCAAGGGAAAATAATCATGGTGCAACTCACAAAACCAATCATAAATTTGATGCATTAACAATTTCAGACACAGGGAAGCTTGGCTATCAACAAAACCTTCCAATAAAATCCCTTAAGGGCATTAGAGGCCACTTCAATTTCTTATTGTAATGCTTCATTTGCAAATTTCATCTTTACACCCTTGGTATCGGCTCAAGTGGAGGTTTGTCCTATTCAAATGCTATCAAATGATATTAATCTGCTTTTCAAGTAGCAAGCAAGAGGAACTATTAAAAATCGGTTCAGTTAGGACAACTTCCATATAAAGTAGAGAACAAACAGCTCAATTGGAAAGTACAGGGTCCCCCATGCATGTTACTGTTCAATGTGAAAGTCGAACAGAAATTTGCTACTTGAGCACTAATATCTCTGCATTCATCACGAGCAAGGGATATTCTACATTATGGTTTCTTAACTCTGTCAATTAAATACTAGGAACAGGATCAACCAATGAATAAGTTATTCAGTCTTTAGGCATAGCAAATCAACAGGTTACATCTCAGCCTTATGCTGAACTTACAACAGTTATGCATGGGTCCTTGATTTGGTTAGGGACCAAGTATTTTTAGGAAAACACCAGAACTGTATTACACAATGACTGAGACTTTGTTACATAAATGTCCATGCCATCCTCAGGTCACAACAAACACTGTTTTTACCAGAACCAGACTTGTAACAAGAGAACCAACCAAAATTCTTCCATTTTAATTTTTTTACAAATCTTTAAATTTTCTCAGGCAATTTGTCAAGTGGATCTGAGAAGCCACCACCTAATACCTGTAGATGACATTCCCAATCACCACTAACTGGGGGAGGCCTCAAACTATGAATGAAAGTTCCATTTTCAGAGTAACCTGTAATCCATCAAACTTCCTGCCAATCTGTCAACCCTGCACATAGATCTGGCAGTGTAAAACCTACTTACCGATTGCCAATCAACATACCAATATCTTAACAAAGACCTGCCTGAAAGTGGTCAGCAGCAGAAACATCTCAATTTTAAAAATCTTTTTCTTTGTATTCTTTAATGCTTTCTCACTTCTTTGTGATCCTTCTTTTCCCCCCAGTTTCTTATATCCTTTCTTTTTCTTCCTTCTTTTTGGACCATTACACCAGACCAGCTATCTAATGCAGAATGGAAGATTTTTAAGTATTGATTTTATGTTGGCCGATACATAGCAAACCATTCGGCTGGCAAGACCTGACACTAGGAGGTCTCAGTCACAGAAGAACCAGTCCGTCTAACAGAAATGGACAGCCCTTTTGACAGCCCAAAACATTTTAAATCCCTTCAACCAGGGAAACATTTAAAGACCACCTTAACTTCCACAAGCTTGTGAATCTCGCTATTCTGCCTCACCTTGCCACCACCTTGCATCATTACCCATTAGATTAGACTGCTTCACCTCGCCATTGCCTCACCTCCAAGTCCTCGTTTAGTCTCAAGACTCTTGAGAGAAGGCTCCATGCCACAGCTTGTGACATTCCTCGAGCCCTCGTATCTTGTGCAGTCGCTCATCGCTGCCCATCGACCGCCGCCTAGTATTCTTCCACCTCCTCTTATCCTCTTCCTCTTCTTCCTCCACCACCATATCCTTTTCTTCCTTCCTCTTCCTCTTGCTTCCTCTTCTTCAGCCATCGCCTCCTCTGCTTCCTTCCTCCTTCCTGCCTCTTCATCCATCACCTCCTCTTCTTCCTAGTACCGGTTTGATCAGGGACACAAAACGACAATCCGTGGCCACCACAACTACCATCCTCCTCCAAAGTATCCACTATCCACTAAAATAGAATCATTGAATTTTTTCCACTATAGTGTTGTCATATGGTTCCATCAATTCATATAAGAAAATAAACCAACTAATAATTCTAAAACCTAAAAGACACCACCTTGATTCATTAGATCTTGTGAATCAAACAATTAAGAAGCATGAATAAATATACCTGTAAGGGTTCATTTTCATCAGTTGAACCAAGCATTTCATTTATTAAAAGTTGACGCTCTTCAGCGGTCCCATAAGTCAAGCATTTCTCAACAACATTTGAAGCATATTTTTGTTGGCTCATCTTTACTATCTGTCCAGTGAGCTGACATATAATATCAGAACGTTCTTCTTGTTTACCATGCTGCAAAACATGCTAATAAAAACAAGCAGGGAAACCAAGTTAGTTCACAATGAATTATATAAATCTTAATAAAGAATAGACTATGGACAATAAGCATAATGAAGAACCATTGATAGTACCTAAAAGAGAGGTAAAAAATAACAAGCATAACATGAAATAGACAGAATAGCAAAATTATGGGAAGTTTATGCAATTAGTTGATTGTTCAACGAGTGATAGATCTCAAGTTCAAGGTCCACATATGAGCATCATGTATATCATTTAATGTAATATTTCTTAAAAAAATAGCAACGACATCATAACAAAACAATACAAGTATCATAGACTAATACAACTATTTGAAGCATATGTAATGACAACAAAAACAAGATATAAAGGTCATCTTGCTTCTATTATTTATTCCTTCCAAGTTTTTTCACCTTTAGCTCCTTGTCAAATCAACAAGTACAAGTTGTTTAAAGAAGCAAAATATAAGTCTTGTTAATCTAGAATAAGCATGACAAAACAAAGCAGTGGAAGTAAGAGCATTATGTGACTCTTTGGAAGAAACAGTGTAAATTTGCCAACCAGCCAATCGAACACTTTGCAAGGCATAGTATGATATTCTAAAACATATCATTGATCTTTTGGATCTCCATATCCAAATCGTAACAATTCATACAGCAAGGACCTACAGTGTCCCTGTGGCAATTCAATCAAATTAAAATCCATGAAATCAAGACAGGTTTAAGATGGTGGGGCCTAAACATCACGCTAAGGTTATTTTGCAATCCAAGTGACCAAGATTCAAATAACCAAACAAACTCTTTCCATGTTGGCAGTCCTTCACACCTGATGTTGGCAGGAGACTTGTGCAGTGGGCCACTCATAATACTTTAGTCAAAACATTCTTACTTTCAATAAATTATATGGCTTCTTAACCTATCAAAAATAAAGTCTCTAGTATGTTCTATTGCAAGAAAAATATCTGGTATCAAGCATCAAAACAAGATCCAAATGATATTTTCCTAATGAAAGTAAGCAGCCCTTTATATAAAATCTTTCTCATCACACCTCCTTTTCATCATATCTAACATATTTCATCTTTTACAAATCAAGGTTTAGAAAGTAACAGTAGGCTATCCTCTTGTTTGGAAAAAAATCTGCTAACTTTGCCAAGATGGAAGTATCAAACATCCTGTAAGTGGCGATAGTGATTGGACTAACAGAATCTAGTTCCTTTAACTTAAAGTTACGTCTCAAGTGTGGATTGTGAATATAAAGTTATGATATGGAGCTTTTAATGTTATCAGAACAACACTATGCCTCCCCACTTAAATGTGATATTTCAATACAAAACACAATGTTTTAAGGGCAATTTTAAAAACTATCATCTTAGCTCTATCAACAAATATCTCAAGATCAAATTTAAATTATCAATTTTTTATCTAAAAAAAACCATATCTCGAAGCAAAAAAGCATTATTTTGAAATAACAAAAAACTTCTTATTACAACCTTACTGCAACTCATGAATTTAACCAGAGTGGTAGACACAAAAACCACATTCCACCACAGGAACGTAATGCACATAAAGAATAGGTAAACCAATTAAGTTAACTGATAAAATAACCTACTTGAATAACATAATTCCCATATTGGTCTTGTGCCAAAGTACAAACAGATTGCCTGATTTCATCCATCATAATGCTCTGAGTTTTTGGATCATCACAGTGCTCCAGCACTCTCTGCCATATAAAAGATGTAATATACCAGCAATAGAACAAGAGAAACATATTCGAGCAAAAGACCAGACAGTATCACTTGTATAATCGGTCTTATATGCAATAAAAAAAATGGATTTTGTACTACCTGTATAACTCGACAACCATATGGGTGGGTGGACAGTGCCACGACATGCCCATAGAATGATTCAATTATGAATTTAATTTTTTCCTGTGGGACACATTCAATACATTTCTGGATTACATGGTTGCCGTTCTGATCCCGAACACATTTCATTATTTGTCCATCAAGCTCCAACACCATCTCAGTTTGCTCATTTACATCAACCACTTCTAATGCCTGCCAAAAGAACATGAGCCAAACTTTCTGAGAACAACATCAAATGCATGAGAAGCTTTATAGCATGTCCAGGGAGAAATCATATAATGAATTTATGTTGCACTATATGATGTGAGTAAGAAAATTTTGAATACAAAATCATGCATTATGATGAGAAAATCAACATGTAGATAGCAAACTACCAACACTAACATTATATTAGATGTTCAATTCATCATCTTGAAATGCTTCAAAGTTCAATGAAACTTAAGCAAAGATAAAAAGCAATGTTCTTTTTTAGGACTTTTATGCAAGAACTTTCTTTTGTAATCATCTCCATGACAAAAAACTTTATAACCTTCCAAATATGATTATTAAAAGCTAAACAATTTGCTTAGCTTGTACTATAACTATACTAGGAACTTTAGGTACCAGATAAACTCAAAATTGGACTTCAAAAACTTAAAAACAATTAACTAATGATAATTATGAAAATACATATGAATTAACAACAAAACGTACATATCTAAACCCATGACACTCAGACTTCGTAAGAGATTGATTATTCATCTCCATTCCAAACTCATTAAGGAGTCTACTCAGTCCATAATATTGATACATGCAAAAGATAATAGATTTATGCATTCAACAATTAATTAGGCTGATCAGCTCTTACCCAACCACAAAGATTTCTTCATGATAAAATCCCTGTTGATTATAGCCCTAATAGCATTTTAACTTTATATCACAGAAACAAAGTTTCTTACACTAGAATTACAACTCCTTGAGAAACATCAGACTCTCTTGCATTCCTCTCACTAACATGCCACTTAAAACAATGAGCAGCACTGATTTTTTTTTTTTAACTTAGCACTTTGTCTCACAATTACAAAATCTGTTGCAGAGGTTTAAATTTCTTGCTCATAGTCATGTTAGGCATCAAATCAATAATAATTCTTAATGTGCCAGTTGGGACACTACAGCTTTTTGTTGTTGTTGAATAATTTATAATGTGCCTCAAATTTTATTATTAGTCTCTTGTTCCATTAGTCTAAGATTACAGATATTGCAATTCAGTAAGTCTTGATATTCACAAATTTTATGATAGTTGGAACTCCTATAATTCAAATTGTCTACAACTATTGGCCATTAGAACTTAAATCGTTTAAGAGTTTTCTATTTTAATAAATAGCAACATTAGCCCCTAATTTCAGCTCAGAGTGACAATGAAAATCTTCAGTTTTTTTCGTGTTCATATTCGTCCTCAATTTTGCAAAGTGCCCTGTTTGTCCCTTGCACGTTAAAGGCTGCCTAGTTGGTAAAACAAACCATCTGCAAGCATTAAAAGTTTAAAACTACTATTTAGTTGCCTGTTGACATGACCATATTTGCCGCATCAATTACCATCCCCAAATTAGGGCTTTGAATGGGTATGGAAGAAGAAGTATAAGAGAAAGAGGAACAACAAAGGCAAGGAAAAGATGAAAAAGAGGAGAAGAGAAGAAAAAGACTGGAAGGATAAGAAGGAAGAGCAAGAAGCGCAGGCGATGGAGGTGAGGATGATGGTGGAGGGAGAGGCAAGCGAGGTAGAGGGGTAAAAGATGGTGCACAAAGAGATGAAAGAGGTGGTAAAGGTGGAGGTAGAGAAGGTTAGGAGGAGGTGGTGGAGGGGGTGGAAGCAAAGAGAGAGCAAGAAGAGATGAGTCTTCTTCTCTTAGGGATTGATGCCATAAAAATGGACACATCAACAGAAAACCAAATAAAATAACTTCTATTGATTGCAGATGGTGGTTTGTGCCAATCCAGTGGCCTTGGTGGACCAAAGGAAAATGGTGTCTATCATTCTAAGATTGAGGGACCAATATGAAGAGAAACAAATTAAATACTTGAAGTGCCACCTCGAGCATAGTTTATGGACATTGCTGCAATTAACCCTATCTTTTCATTGTCTTAAATGTGAGCCTGATAAATAAAATCTCAGAAGTTACAAATTACATTACATGAGCCAATTAAGTTGGCAATCCAAATTTATACCAGCAAGGTTCGCTGTACCACAGGCAATACATACCGGTCCGTAGGGCACCGGTACGTAGACTACCCTGTATAAGGTGGTAGATATAACATGACCCCGTATCAAGTGATATGGGGTCTGTACTGGTCAGAATGATCGAAATCCAACCATTATCGATCTATACTGGTCAGTAACAATCAAATTTCAACTGATACCGATCAAGGGTTGAGATTGCTCTGTTTTAAACGGTCAATTTGATCGTTTAAACCAAAGGGAAGGATTTTTAAACCCTTCCTCCCCCCTCTTTTAACCCAATTCACTTCCTCAAACTCTTTCTCACTCACATCTCTCTCTCATTCTCACATTTTCATTCTCTTAAACTCAACAAAGTTGTGATTTATGAATTGGATCAAATTTGAGAGATTAATTTTGGAGTGATTAGCACTTAGGTTAAAGGAAAATAACTCTAATCAAGAGGTATACATTCTCTTTTTAGAATTTTGTTAATATACAACATCTAGTGGTTGTGAAAGTAATTGGTCATCGTTCGCATTGATTCACATGAAGGTCCACAACAAATTATCATATAAACTATTGGATAAACTGGTATATGTCTACTACAACATGCAACTAAAGTTACGATGTGCCAAGTTGAACAAGGAGCCAAAGGAACCAGAGATTAATCTCATCAACCTCTAACACTACAATGAAGATTCACAATCGATGTTAGAGTGGATCGAAGCAGCAGAGACCAAAGAGGATCCTCTACTTGATGAGGCTGGAGATCCTCCACGTCCTTCACATTTTATCATCGAGGCAATAGTAGAAGAAGAAGAAGAAGCACATCCCTAGTAGGAGGAAGATCCCTTTCGATCAGAATATGACGGAAGGAGCCAAACAATATCGAGTCAGACTACTTGAGGACCTAAAGATCTCCAATCATCATAGTCGTCCGCCCAGCATGCAAAGGCAAAGGGGAAGACAGTAGCATCAGTCGTACCTTTGGAAAGAATCAAGTCGGATGACAAGCCACCTCAATCACATTCAGTAACCCACTCGATTTGGAGACATAGCAACAACGTCGACAATAGTGTCTCAATTGCATCAGAAGTCACTGGTCCCATCTACACAGTTTGAGGGTGGTGCATTGACCAAGGAACAGTATTTTACGTATGCCACCCAGGATTCAGATCATGGAATTCAACAAGGTACTAGTCAAGTTCATATATAGAAGAAAAAAGGGAAAACAATGGATGATTTTGAGCAACTGTAACAGATACTACACGACATAGATACAAAGTGAAGCTGTCGTATTATAGAGAATCTTACGACCAACAATACGGAGTAACAAATCAGTGGCAAAAGTAGAAGTTCCGACATTCTCCATGCTCCGCACCAATACATGTCACAATCGTACTTGCCTCAAGAGCTACCTCAAACACGTGTGATTCACGACGATCAAACTATAATCATCACCACATTGATGCACCAATGTCATACGGTGTGTCAGTATATTATGTCGTGAGATCAATTTCAAGATTGGGTCCAACAAACATATCATATTGATATATAGATACATAGGATTAAGGACCTTGATCCACCGCCCATGGAGTCCTATCGTTCTTTTTTGTGATAGAACAAAGTGTTCATCGATTGATTACTTAATTCACTTGAATCTTAAAGATTAAGTTGTTTAAAAAATAATCTAACAATTCAAATTATTTCTTTATAGATAATTCAATATCAATGGAGGGGCAATCTGAAACGTACGATAAAGCTATACCTCAATGCTCGAAAACGATATATCACTATTCTTTCTTGATTTAGATTATTTTTGCTAAAATTATATAAAATTTATATTTATTTTCAACTTAAAAACTCTAATCTAACTTTTTTTTTATTTTTTTGGAGCTATTTTTAGCCATTTTTCTATGTCGTCGATACATGCCGCTATACCGACACACGATATGTCAATACAGATCCATACGTATCATACCAACAATCGATCAATACAGCAATACAAACCGATAAGGCGAAGCCTGTATCTTAGTACTATTATCATATCCAAATTATCTAAA
Source organism: Musa itinerans (assembly GCA_001649415.1). Taxonomy (NCBI): domain Eukaryota; kingdom Viridiplantae; phylum Streptophyta; class Magnoliopsida; order Zingiberales; family Musaceae; genus Musa; species Musa itinerans. The sequence continues at coordinate 36,575 of LVTN01000973.1, read as the reverse complement.
GAAAGAAAGATTAATATGCAAAACACAAAAATCAAACAAAAACCAAATGTAAATATCCCTTCAACGAAAGGTAAGAGATTACTCATATTCAGACCTTCTGGATTACTCTACAACCATACATTTGAAGACTGAGAGGCAAAACATGGCCCTTAAGTTGACTTGCAAGTTGCGTTCTCTGAATTTCTGTACCATGCTCGAAGAACTGCAATTAAAGTGATGATAAACATTAAAAAATTTCATGAATAGAATTCAAGGGTTGATTTGTTAGCATAGAGTTCATACTTTCTGGATGACATAATTCCCAAAAACATCAGTCATCAAAGAATGAGCTTTTGGAAGTATCTCAGGAAAGATCTTATTTTTCTCTTCAACTGAAGCAGTCTCGAGTTTTTGTTGTATAAAACGACTTCCGAATTGGTCCGCACTGGAAAAGGAAATGAGAACATCATTCAGTCTTAAGTTATCTATAAATAAAATCATAATGTAAAAAATTGATCAATCCAAACTGATACAACCAATCAGTTCTTTGGTCGGCCACAGATGACCGAAATTGCCTCAAAAAATTGGCATGCATGATTTTGCAAAATATAGTACATGATATCATGCATAATCTATGTATCACATAATAGCATGAATATTATAACACAAAACAAACAGGAAGCAACAAACATGAGATTTGCTGCTATATAACTAACAAAAGATGTAATGGACAGATACATGATAGATAGAATGAATTATGGTACATATAAAACCATGAAATTGTGGCATAAAATACAAGCAGAAACAAGCACATATATAAATTTGAAATTTTATGTAATAATCCCATTATCAAGTTTCAAACAATTATAAACATATAAATTATTAGCATCAAACTTGGAATTTTCAACAAAATGATACACATAATAATTTAAATTTCTGAGGTAAATAGTGATAAACTTTGAAGCCACCAATCCTCCAATCTGTAATGTCCAATCTGACCAATACAATCAGATGCAATTTTTGTTAAATTATCCCATATCCGATCCCGAGTTCTAAAACCTTGCATAAAATCTGAAAGACAGGAATCTGTAAGGAATCAACAAAAGGCTACCTGAATTCAACAACATGCCCTACAATATCTGAGAGCTCGAAGGATCGTGTTTTGTTGTTCTTAAATTCTTCCAATAAAGATGACATGTAACCTTCTTTCATGGTACCATTTTCTGTGATCCATGATCCAATGGACCCTCCAGGTGCACTTCTCATACTGGAAGGGATGCGAGACAGCCGCTCATTAAGCCTTACAGGGCTTCCAGAACCCAAATTAGGAGAGTGAATGGTAGTAGATGATGGACTTCCTGGATATTGCATACCAATACCAAAAGCATGACTGCTGCTGAAGCCATGATTTAAACCACCAGATTTGCTCAGAAGAGGCATGCTATATTGTAATTTTTGTTGCGCGAGCAAGGCTCCAAGATATGCAGTTTGATACTCGGGCAAATTCATCTGTGAGGAACCAAGATAATTCATTCCTGAATAGTGATCCAAGTTCCCAGGACCACGTACTAACGAATCAGAAGTACTCCTTAAATACTGGGCATACAAGGAGTCCATAATTGGACCCTGGAAACCAGAGCCCACCTGGTTCCCAGTTGTGTTCAGATATTGTCCTTCTGCACCAACCATCAATATTCCCAATTGAGTTGGACATAAAAAAATATGCTGTACATGATATATTGATATGTAAACATGTAGACAAGACACATCCAAGTGTAAATTATATACTTAGAAAAAATAGCTATGGCCAAATATGTGAAGAAATTCATGATTGCAAATGCACAATATTAATAGTATGTAAATATATAGCAGTCGAAAAAGAAGAAAGAAAATGAAGAAAAGAAAGGATGATTACCTTCATCTAACCTATTGTTTACCATTGTTTGTAGCCCATGACCACCAGTATAAGATTTTGAATTTGAGCCACTGAAGTCAATGTTCGGCACATCAGCATTTGGATATAAACTTTTAGAAATTGTTGTACCCACAGAAGGTACTTTCTTGTAAACATTAGTATAGGAGGGTTGCTTCGGTAAGTTCATTTGCCCATCAGAAGTTAATTCAGATAAGCCAATCTCTGTTAAACTACCGGTTCTTTTAGATGGATCACTGTACCCAACAACATTAGTGGAATTTTTTAACAATGGTGACATGGGCTTATCGATGACCTTTTGCTGCAGATATTGTCGGTTATCACCATCATAAAGCAATTCGGTTTGATTACGAAATTGCTCATCAAGCTGAGCTGGTACGTGGCACTCTCCATCTAATGATATTTTTCCAGATAAGTTAAAGTCGGATAAAGCAGACACAAGATCACCATAGTCAGCCATATGAGAGGAAACACCACCTAAGCCATTTGATCTATCACCATCACTATTTCTCACTCCCACAGGTGGAAGGCAGGGGCTTGGAGATCTCCGAATTAATTGAGGATCAGGGGTTGTACTTCTAGAAAGGGAGGAAGCCAATGCAGATGCAAAGGAATGAGAAATTGAGGCCCCAAGGCTCTGGACCCTAGTAAGACTGGAGGAAGTTGTTCCAGATTGAATGCCACCTAAACCTTCTGAACCACTCTGAAGCTGCATCAGCGGTGAATCTGAAGCTCTTATCGGATCAACATTATCATATGTATTACGGCTAACTGGACGAGAAATATGCCCAATGGCAGAAGACGGGCGGCTGAATTCCTCCTGCAAATTAAATTTGGTCTAGATGAGCCCAAGACATGAATATATTTTCAAGCAGAATACTAACATCAGATAACTAAAAAAGATATAAGCATAGTACTTCAAGGAAAGATAGAAAACCAAATCACAAGAAGCAATTACACAGACCTTGTAGAATTAATGAGTCTAAATCATCATGAGAGCCCATATGATTTCAATTCAAACATTCAAGTGAGACAAACAAAATCATTTATTACGTGCATAAATTCAGGATGAGACTAACAAGATTATTGCTTTTCCTAAGAGCTCTTGTGCTCAGCTTAAAATCATGGACAAGAAGGTAGCTTATAGATACTCAAGAGTTCCTGGAAAGTTTGATTAGAATCTCCAATAATATAACTTCTACTGGGGAAATCTGCATGCCCATCCATGACACGAAAAAACTTCTATTGATCTATTCTCAAACTTATAGGTGACACCATATAGAAACCATGACGAAGGATAATCTTTGATGGAACAGTTATAATTTGCAAATAAGTTGCAAGCCTAATTATCACAAATTGAATGTAAAAAAGATTAGTTTCCTGGTTTAGCAAACACATTAGTTTAATAGAATTGTGCAACAGAAAAGGATAAAGGAACATAAAAAGTTACATCTACAGATTGTATATTTGGCTGAGCTTATGAAAGGGATTATTGCAGCTTTTAAAGTAAACTATGCCACTTTTGCAAAATTTATGCTTTTTGGTAACACATTTTTAAAAGGGGCTTCCCGTGGAAGCAAAAATTCTAGATGTATCTTATTGGAAAATTTATGTTGAAAAGTAACACATTTTTTAAGTGACTTCCATCACCACCACCAACACAAGCTGTCATAACAACAACTGCCACTATCTTGTTGCCACCATCACCACCACTCCCGTCACAACCATCAGCCAATAATGCCACCACCATTACTGCTATAGTCACCACCAAGGTAATCACTGCCACCACAATAGCATCCTTTCTCAAGCAAAGCAACTTTTAGTCTTGCTAGCTGTTAATGTGTTTGAATCAAAATATGCAACAGTGTAACAGAGACATGACAATCTACTTGTGTTCATGATCACAAAGGAAGTCCACGTGTTCTGAAAGGAATATCCAGTTGCGTACTCCAACGGTATACTAAACTTCTAATATCATGATCAAAATTCACCAGTGAAGGCAGTGAAGAAGCAATAATACAAGATATTAAAGCAACATATAAATTTGTGAATGTTAAACAACCGTTAAGGAAAACAAGTGAAGGCTGGTTTATAATCACAAGGATCTGGGGAAAAAGCAGATAAATATAAATTTTTGCAGCTAGATAGCTGGATCTTGTCATTACACCAAACCTCCAAAGCTTGCCTAAACTGAATGTGCTAAAGCTCAAATTCCAAATATAGTATAAGGTAGAATTTAACAATAACTAGTAGAAGTAACCTTAAGTAAATATTACAACATCATCATACATTAGAGGAAGATGCTCATAGCCTTGTGGTATAAAATAATCTTGAACATGTTACAGGAAAGAAGCAAGGTTAATTATGAGTTCAAGAATAAAGCTGATGTTTGTAACAGCTAAAAAAGGAAGATGAATTTAAGTGTCTTGATAATGTAGCAAAGTATTGCAATTGAAAAGACATCACTAGCAAAAAAAGTGAACAAAGATATTTTATTGGAAACTAATCAAAATGGGGAGAAATATCTAGCCCACAAACTCCCATCTAAAGATGTATGCATGTAGTAATGTATTATGTTTTTTTTAAGTGTAGTTATGCATTCTGTTAAAAGCTACAGTCATAATCAACTGTTCCATCAAGGCATCAACTATACATTATCATATCTATTACGGCTAACAGGATGAGAAATATGCCCAATGGCAGAAGATGGGCGCCTGAGATCCTCCTGCAAATTAAATTTGGTCTAGATAAGCCTAAGACATGAATATATTTTCAAGCAGAATACTAACATCAGATAACTAAAAAAGATATAAGCATAGTACTTCAAGGAAAGATAGAAAACCAAATCACAAGAAGCAATTAGATAGACCTTGCAGAATTAATGACTCTAAATCATCATGAGAGCCCATATACTTTCGATTGAAACATTTACGTGAGACAAACAAAAATCATATATCACGTGCTTAAATTCAGGATTATATATAAGATTATTCCTAAGAGCTCTTATGCTCAGATTAAAATCATGACCAAGAAGGTAGCTTATAGATACTCAAGAAGTTCATGGAAAGTTCAACTATAATCCCCAATAATAAAACTTCCAATGGCGGGAAAATCTGCATGCCCATCCATGACAGGAAAAACTTGTGTTGATCTATTCTCAAACTTATAGGTGACACCATATAGAAACCATGACGAAGGATAATCTTTGATGGAACAGTTATAATTTGCAAATAAGTTGTAAGCCTAATTATCACAAATTGAATGTACAAAAATTACAGGCCGCTACATTCATGAAAAATATACCACATAAAACTAATGCTTCCTAATTTAGCAAACACATCAGTTTAATAGAACTGTGCAACATAAAAGGATAAAGGAACATAAAATGTTACATCAAATTTTATTCATCTAGTCAAATTATGTTTCATCAAGTCGAATTTTACTCAACTAATCATACAACATCCTACACCATTCCTCTCAGTCACAATCAGAGGGTGACCGATGAAAATCTCTTGGAGAAACAATTTTTAAACTACTTAATATAAGAAGTTAGATAAGTTAAATGACTAGTAAATTACCATTGAAACATAGATTTATTCTGACTATGCTTTAGAAGGCAATTTGGTAAACTTGAAAATTCAGAAGAAAAAGGGAAAGGCTTAGCTACCTGCAGTACATCTGCAAAACTCTTTCTCCTCATGCCAAGCCCAACATCTGGCAGCCCGATAAGCCCATCGGTACTCTCAATCCATTCTCCTGACTGTTGCTGAGACAGATTCGGCGGCAGTACCCCTCTGCTGGCCTCCAGCATGTCCCGTTCCCCATCATGCATCAGGAAACCTGGTTGCAATGAGAAAAGGGAGCTGCTCTGGCCATCGCCATCCATAGATTCTTTCTTCCTCCGCCTATCACCAATCCCTCCGAATGAAGATGTCCCACCATGAAACCTCTGTTGTGCACGCCAGTCCTCCTTCGATATAGCCGGTGGAGGCATCCTCGGATTTAGATTCTCATTTGAATAATAATAAGATAAATAAGCTGGATGCGACCTCAAATCCTCTTCAGATAGCAAGCCCCTGGAATCCTGGCCACCGAGGTGGCAGGCGGTCTCAGCGAAGACATCCTGCCCAAACAAGCTCCCAAAGGCATTTCTTGATCCCTCCACAGTGGGAGGCGCGCTCCCACTACGGAAGCTCAGCTCATCCCGGTCGAGATCAAAGGCAGCTCTACTTTGATGTTGCTCCCGGACCAAAGCCTCGATATCCCTCTCGAAATCATCATCAAAATTCCCACCCATTGGGGTTCCAGTAGCCATCTTCATGGAGCTCTACCTCACCTTCAACAAAACCCTAACACCGCAGCCATCATCGGATCATACCGACAAGATGATTCAAACAAGAAAAAAGTTCTAGGGGAAACCGCAAACAACAGATCGGAGGCCAAAGCTCTCACCTTTACGACAGTTCCCTCATCCAATCCGCCAGAACGGCGCCTGGAAATCCCAGCTCCGATCGAAAGATGGATCCTTTACCAATAGGATGAGCTGGCTTCGAACCGAATTAGGACAAAAAGCTTGGCTTTATCCATTTCGGATCGCCGCGAGGAAGAGAGAGAGAGAGAGGATCTAGGGTTTCAAAAAACGAAAAAACAACACGATCAGTCTTAAGATTGAGGGGGGACGCATAAAAGAGGAAAGGAGAGAGAATAACGGCTCCTTGGGAACGATCGAGATGGCGTAGCGGACGCCTCGAACCGTCGGATCGGGAATGCAGGGCTGGTGATTGCCCAGCGGCGTGTCGTTCGTGGTTTCCAGTGGCCGTCTTCCATCGCGGACACGTACCATTCGGTGATGCATCAGCCGTTCGTTTCGCGAGTCGAACGATCTAAACCGTACATTTTGTGGGCTTTTCACTTGTATCAGTTAAGCTTTGGCCCAATCGGGCCCAAAACAAAGAGCACGTCCGGGGTGGTGGGTCGGCCACAACGGTCCCCTACCCTCTACCGACTTACGATTCTTACCTGCCTTGCTATTGGACATCGATAACGGGTCCCGCCAAAATTAGAAGTCTCCTATGGAAAGGGTAACTGCCAGGGTAAGTGACGATATGAAATGAATGCATAGAATTAACTGTTCCTATATTCAGAGTAAGGTTCAAAAGATTAATCATGAATTAATTCCTCATAAAAGTGTTTTTTTCGCCATTTATTGCCAAATTTCTCACCGAGAGTCTATTTTTTGATAATGCCAAAACACTCATTAATAGTATATCCTAAAGACAAGCTTAACTGATAAATACTTTGATAGATCTTTTCACGGTTTATACTTTATAAACACATAATAATATGATTATATTTTGATAAATGGAGAAAAGTTGAGACCAACAAAATTAACAAAGGGAGACGTTTGTGAGAAAAAAATGAATTTGGCTATTAAATATTAGAACATTTGATAAGTTGATAATAACCTCTCTACCATATAATCAAAGCTGATGAACAGTGAGTGTTGATAATAAGCAGATTATTATTTCTTGATGTAATGGAGGATAAGCTTCACTTGTCTTCTAAACAATCACAACAAAAGTCTTTTTTGGTACGTCTCTTTCATCACCACATTTTCCGAAGTGGTACAGTAAGTTCTGTCAGCATTTGCCTCTCTCACTCTCCAACGTAACCATCCGACGGAGACTGTAGGTTTTGTTGGTGATGTAATGCACAAGAAGTGTCGGTGAGTCGAACACTGGAAGTTGTGCAAACTCAGAACTCGTATCTTTCTGGACTGTGTTCGAGATTGTTTAGATCATCAAGAATATTACTAAAATATAAGACAGAATGATGCACTCGAATAGAGAGAGAGAGAGAGAGAGAGAGAGAGAGAGAGAGAGAGAGAGAGAGAGAGAGACCTGGGCACTGTTATTTGTTTGGTGCACAAGCGAATGAGTAGAACATTATGGAGATATATTGTGGTGGTGTCATTGTTTAACTTCCTTATATTATATATTACCTATATTTTTCATATTAGTCGATGAGCTATCATTTGTCTTATTCGTCCTTATCGGCATGAATTGTCAGCTCTAAAGATAACACTTGACTTTTATAATATAAAATTGTCCACTTTATGATTTTATCTTTTTAAACTTTTAGACCCCAAAGAAATCTCGAAGAGATTGATTTTCTTTTTTTTTTAATTTAATGATTGCTTCTTTAAGTTGATCACACCTTTATCTTTCGATCATTTTCGATAGTGTAAGTTATCTTTAAGATGATTATATCTTCCGATTGATCTTTTCCTAACGATTTTGATTGATTATATAAATATTCAAATATTAAACTTTGAAGGCTTTAACAAAAAAAAATTTAGTCGTGCCGAATTGCCCAACTAACTGAAAGTCCAAACCAACGTTAATTAAACATAGGTTAGAGAGTGAGGATCATTATACATGTGTTAATATTGATAGTATAAATCTTGTTGAGATATCCAAGTTAATTAGTGTATTGTTATATAATTAATATGTCTTATATTAGAGTTCACACATGAGCATCATGAATGCATGTAATGAAAATTTTTAAATAAAAAATTTGATAGTACAAGCATATAAAAAATTTGTATAGACCAATGAGGCTCATAAGTATCCAAAAATATTAACACATATTATAAAGTATTTTCTTTATACGCGAAACATTCATTCAGAAAAAAAATATTTGAAGTGTTTAACATATCTAAAATATTTTTTTATATGATATATTCACTTAAGATAATAAAAATAATCAACATGATAATGATATCTCCTTTGCGCAAGATATATCCACTTAGGATGAAAAATATATTCAAAGCATTCAATGTATTTTAAATTATCCATTGTTCGCATAATATATTATGTACGATGCATCCACCAAGAGTAAAAAAGGCATTGGCAATCAAAGTATTCTTTTTCCTCCCAAGATTTAAAAAAAACATTCAATGTGTCTAACAAGATTAAAACATCTCCTCTATGTAATGTATATACTTCAAACAAATGCATCTTATGGAATCAAAGCATCTCTTTACATAAGAGGCATCCATCCAAGATAAAAAACCATTTGATACATGACCAAAACATTCTTTTACGTGCATACATCCACCAAGGAAAAAATATATATATATATCTAACTTGCCAAAATATTCCCCTCCATCCAAATGCATTCATTCAAGACAATAAATTAAAACACTCCTAATGTAGCTAGAGATTTTGAAACAAATATTATACTCGAGAAAAAAAAGACTTTTACCCTAAAGTATAAGAGGATTGAATGATATAATAATTATTTTTAAATAATCAAGATTCTGGCATATGTCAAATCAACTGTTGGAGATGACATAGAGCCTATTTCATATGCTACATGAAGCCTAATTTTTTTTTATCTCATTAATCGATAATTATAAATATGATATTATACAAAGCAACCTCCTACCTATGTCTTTACTTTGAACTCATTGAACCAAAATTGAGCTTCTAAATTACTTTGAATATTTTTTCCTACAACCAATAAATGAATCTTGACAATCAAAAAACATTTGTTGGATGCATCCATAGATTTGTGCATAAATGAGATGAAGAATATGAGATATAATTATTTTTTAACTCCGAGAAAATGTCTCAATCCATCAAAATTTAGATGTAACAACACCCAAAATTAAGGATAGAAGAAAAGGGAAATTAAGAATTGAAGACAACAAACGCTATACTCACTGACTTTGGATATATATATATATATATAAATAGTGAAGGTGTCCGGTAAACATGTTGTGGTGTTTCGCGTGGTTACTGAACCCAACCCACCCAACCAAATACAAACACTGCGCCACGCCCCGAACGCAAAGTTGTCAGTGGCGTATGGCTCGTCTCTTCCGCTCAGCGCCTTCCTTTCCCCTCGTGAAGCATTTGCCTCGCCCTCCCCTGTCGACGCCTTCCTCTTCGTGCAATCAGAGAATGAGCGCGCGGATTAGAGCGATGGGGTCTCCGTGCCCTACGGGGCGAGATTATGATGTGCGGTTTTCTTTATGTGTTCTTTGCCTCCCAAACACATTTTATGCGTCAAAGGACTGCCTTTTCCTTTTCTTTCTTTTCCTTCCACCTATTTTTATATTTCTCATTCTTGATAACATCGATGGTTGGTAGATTCTGATTTAATGCTGATAATCATTCAAAAAACGAATCTTTGATTCAATTTGTCAGTAATTAATACATTGGTCAGAAAATTGTAGCGCCAGAAGTAGAAATTGGTGTGATATTAGGTCAAGTTATTCTGGTTTCGTGTTGTTGCTGAAGAAAACAATGCTATTAGTTCACGGTACATTGGGGTAAGGTTAGTTGGACCATTCTTTTGGGTCATGGTACATGGTAAACTTCTTGTGGGTTGCTTATTACATTCACAAGACATTATAGTCATGCTAGTCATTAGTCAATAGTTTTGTGTCCAATTAGGTTGAAAACATTAGTGGTAGATGTTAGTGAACCTTTACGCCATGGTCGAGGTGTCAGCACGGCTTGGTCGCATCCCGGATGTGCAAGGTTGTCCATGAGGATACTCGGGTGATGGAAGCGAGCGTCGGGTCAGGCTGAGTTTGACACTCATCTCCGAATGCGATCCTTCTTATCGGTGAGTGGTCCACTCCGACGTTGCCAAGTTGATGCACACAGGTTGAAGTCGGGAGGGGGCTTTCCCGATTCAACCCCTCCGAAGATTAACTAAGTATTAGTGGAGTCTAGGGAAATCTCCCCCATGCCGATCAGGGGATCGACTTTATACTTGCAAGCAACGGTCGGTCGTACGTGATCTGACAATGGCGACCAACTTGCACGGAACGACATCGTGCGACATCGATTCGAGCTTTCAGGTGCGACTCTGTACTGTGCGGCGTTGTCTCGTACGACTCCAGACGGTGCGGGAAGGGGTCGCTGCCCACTAGAGTTCGGGGTGCCACATTGACGCGACACACCATCTCTGCGCTGATTTGTTTGCTGATTATGGCTATGGGGGTGATACTAGAATATGCACTATCACTCTCTCCCCCGCCCGCGCATCCAGTCATCGAGGAGTGTCTTTGGTGGTGGGGGATCTCACCATCTCATATGGCGCCCAAGTCATGGCGTTACCTGGTGGTCTTCCTTGGGGAATGCTGGAGCGTGGGGATCGACCTGACCCGAACGCTTTTCTTGGCGTGTTTTCACCTGTGCAAGGGTCGAGGCGGGACTACTTGACTGCCCGAGGTGGCTTCAAGGTCAGTGGCACTCCCTCTAATAATAAGGGGCGGAAGGCTCGTCACTTCTTTGTGAGCTACAGCCGGGGATACGGGTTTAGCGTTGGGTGGACCTCCCAAGTCATCAACAATGTTCCCCCATTTCTCTCTTTCGAAGAGGCCGAGCATGTAGGGCGTCTGAGGGAGATCTTATCTTCTTCCCGAGTAATTAGGGTCATGTCCGAGGAGTGGCTGGTCGAAATGGGCGCTCAGCCCGACCCCTAGGGGTACGACTGAACTTGTAGTCTTTTTAAGTTTTCTTTTTTTTGCTCTTCGCATGTTACTGACCTAGTTGTAACTTGTAGAGATGGTGAACCTAAAGTTGCTTGAGGGGATGCCTCGCTCCTCGGTGACGGTGCAACCATCTCGGGAGGGCAACAGGTGCAACTCCGAAGTTCCTGTGTGAAAGAGCACATCGGCGCGTCAAGTGGGGTCTCTAAAGGAGGCTGAGGTGGGTTGGCCAAAGAAAAAACCCAAGGTCAGGACCCGAAAAGTCTCCGAAGGTGGTGACCAGGGAGACTGCGGCTCATAGAATGTGCGAGTCGGATGGCCCCTCGCAAGGTGAAGGCTCGACGAGCGCTCGAGGAAAGGGACGCGTTGTTTCTTCAGGTGACGACCCATCGAGCAGGAAGACGATGCGGCCTAAGTCCTTTCAAGCCCTCAGGATGGCTGACCTACCGGAGGGGGAGCCGAGGGCGCCCTACAACTCGTGCTGGCTGACCCTTAAGGCGGAGAGTCAGATTTGGGCTAACGAACCAGTGGCCCAAGAATTTTCCTACGATGCGCTTCATCCGGTCATGGCGAAGTAGTTGTACTGCTCATCGTCAGTGGTGCTGATGGATCGGGTGGCGAAGTCTCTCGTTTGGGTAAGTTTAATGCTTTTCCCTCTGACTCGAAGGTTGGTTCTAATGTGCTTGCTGGCGTAGAACCAACATTATACCATGGCCCTGATCAACTGTGTCTATGATGCAGGTTGGGTAATCGAGGGCCTGGGGGAGATGAACTTCGACCTACACCGGGAAATCGAGGAACTGAAGAACAGGCCCGATCCCGCAGTTGTGGTGGCAGCCGAGCAATGGGCCATTGACTTAGAAGTTGAGGTCGAGTGGCTAAAGTCTGAGCTGGGCGAGTCACAACGCCAACTGAAGGAGTGTCGAGGGCGGATTCGGATGTTGGATGACGAATTGCTAACCCTTTCCCGGAATGTCAAAACTGCTCGATCTACGTCACGAGCTGCCGAGGAGGCACTAGATGAGGAGCGTTGGGGGGCGTCGGAGACGGCAAAGGAGGCGATCACTAAGTACAAGCAGTCCCCTAGGTTCGAGCTTGGCATGCAGAAATCGGGGCAGGTGACATATGAATTCGGGTACCGAGTGGCCCTTGCTTGATTTTGGGCGAGGTACCCTGACCTCGAGGTGGAGCAAGATCCCTTCGCCGACCTTCCCGAAGACCAAGATGTAGAGATGCCCGACGAGGTTTCTTTCGATGACAGTCCCAAAGTTCCCCTAAGTTATGGGGTTGTGTTTGTTTGTTTATGTTTTTTGGCCTTGGTTGGGTCGGGTTTTGAACTATAAGGCCACGACTAAGCACAATGTATATATCTTTTACTTAATAAAAAGTATGTTTCCTACGTTAATTCTCCAATGTCCTTGTCAAAATTTTATCGTAAGGGTAAATTTTTTTCAAATTTGAGATGTGCCACATCCTCGGTAAGGGGCTTCCCTTTGTGCTCTCGAGTCGGTAAGTGCCGACTTAGACCTCATCAATCACCTGATATGGTCCTTCCCAGTTTGGCACAAGTTTTCTCCTAGCTCGGGTTGGGTCACTTACTTCGATCTTCTGTAGGATGAGGTCTCCAACTTTGATTTGGTGCGGGCGGACCCTGCGGTTGTGGAGGCGGGCTGTTGCCCTTTTATACGCCAGGACACGTAAGTGCGCCTCAGCCCTTTGCTCATCGAGGACGTCAAGATTGGTTTTGAGTCCCTCTTTCGAGGTACCCTCTTCAAAATTCTCAACTCGTAGGGTCAAGAACACCATTTCGGGCGACAGTACCACCTCGGTTCGATATGCCAAATTGAACGGTGATTCCCTCAAGGCAGTTTTGGGGGTGGTTCAGGATGCCCATAGAACGCTCGAGAGTTCTTTGATCGAAGTGCTACGGGCCCCGGCTATCCTCTTCTTCAGGCCCTCCAATATAGCTCGGTTGGTGACTTCGGTTAAGCCATTGGTTTGGGGGTGCGCGACCAAGCTGAACTTCAATCGTATCCCGTAAGACTAGCAGCATGCTTTAAATTTTATGTTATTGAATTGAGCTTCGTTGTCGATGATGATAGCCCTCGAGATCCCGAATCGGGTGATGATGTTCTTCCAAATGAAATTGGCTAATACTTGAGCTTTTATGGTGGCTTTAGGGGCATATTGGATGTTAAACTCCTCGAGCTCGACCGACCATTTTAGCATCCGACCGGATATGTCAAACTTAGAGAGGATCTGTCACAAGGGTTGGCCGGTGATTACCTTTACCGTGTTGGCTTGGAAGTATAGTCGCAGCTTCTTGGTTGTCTTCACCAGCTCCATCGCCAACTTCTCGATCGGAGGATATTGTTCTTAGGGTCTGACGAGGACGTGACTAATGTAGTAGACGGGTTATTGTGTTGCTGAGCTCTCTCATACCAGCACCGAGCTAATCGCTTGTTTGGAGGCCGCCAGGAAAAGACCGAGTGTTTCGCCTGGGTTGAGCGAGGCGAGCCAAGGTAGTCTGTAACATTCCTCGTTTTTAAATTTTTGTATAAGTTTCTAACTATAATGTAAGTATCTATTTTGAATTCTATAGAAGAGCCTAAATATAAATCTGAGAACCTATTTATAAAATTTGAGGACCTATTTGTAAATCCTAAGGATCTAATCATAAATATAAATAATACAAGGACTAAACTATAAAATACACACAAAAAATAAATTCCACCACCTAAGCCTCTTTGCCTTCGTTCCTAAGGAACATGAGAAGGCAACTTGTGTTAGAGAAGAGAGAAAGAAGAAGAAAAAAGAAAGAAGAAGAGGAGAAATATGGGGCTTTGGGCTTTTTGATTCCAAATGAGAAGATTTGAGCAAAAAGACCCAAAGCCCCATTCAAATTTCACATTCTTTTGAGTTAGTTTGGTAAGAGGTTGAGCAATTCGAGAGAATCCATCCATAAATCTCCTATAATAACCTGTCATACCCAAGAAGCTTCTAATTTTTGTCACATTTGTTGGTACTTCCTACTTAACTATAGCTTCCATTTTTTTTGGATCAATAGATATGCCCTTCTCTAGAATCACATGGCCTAAGAAAGCAACTTCATTTAACCAAAATTCATATTTATTAAACTTTGCATACAATATTTTTTCTCTTAGTATGGATAATACATTTCTCAAGTGTTCCTCATACTCTTAGTTACTCCTTGAATACACTAATATGTCATCAATGAATACAATTATACAGTCATTCAAGAGTGGTTGAAAATTGAAATATCCTATTCATCAGCGACATTAATCTTAATCTCTATTTTTATTTTAATTTTGAATAATTCGAAAGATTTCACTTTAGGGCAAGATATTTCTCTCATTTGAATACAAAACTATAAATATGAAATTTTTTGGTAATCTGACCTCTATGCATTGTTTTAGACTTAATTTTTAGTACCGTACTCTGATTTAGCCAAACCTAATTTATTTAAAAGTAGACTCAAAGATCTTTCTTTTAATACATATATTGAAAGATTTGGAATATAAATATTTGCCCAGTTGTCTATTGAAACTAACTCTCAGAATTCCGTAAAACAAAGATTTTGATCTCTGACCTTTGGTTACCAAATCATTTGTAACTCTTCGTTAGAAACTTCAATTCATATGAAATTTATTTTATCTAAAAGTAAATTATAATATCTTTCCAATGATATTTTTCTTGAGTAAATTAGGGCATAATTGATAATTTAAATTATTTGTTGAATGTTCCTCTCAAATTTTGTCAGAATCAAGCTTGGTTGATTTCGCCTATTCTTATTTCATCCATTTGGACATTGAATTTATCTAGCATTCTTTCTTCAATTGAGCTATATATGATTGCTTAGAATCTTTGTATGCTCTTGCCTTTATTTCCTTTTAAATGTGAATGTAATTGTGAAAGATTATGTTTGTATCGTATTGACTCGTAAATGTACATGTACGTTTCGTTATTCCGCATATGCTTCTGATATGTACCAATTTTATTTTTTATAATATCTTTTTGTACTCTAATGTTTGTGGGATAATGTGAACCTTTGCTAGAAATGACAAATAAAGTTATGCTTAGAGCCCGCGATGCTCTGTCGGCCCCCTATAACTTCACTTAGATATGGGTAGATGAAGGTCCTAAATGTGGGAGACTTATGTTTGGTGGTTATTCAGAAATAGATGGATCATATTCTCTTATAATCCCACTTCACCTTTTATATGTTTGATATGATATCCAGAGTTTTGGTTATGTGCTTTTATGTGTGTTTTAGATAAAAATGAAATGAATACAACGTCAAATATGACGTTTGAGCTTATGTTTCGTATTTATTCTTTGATATGTTTCGAAATGCTTTTTATGCCTCTGAGATATTCATACGCCATCGATACGCTCTAAAATATTCTATAAGTCATTAATATGCTTCGAAACATTTCATACGACATTGATAAGCTCCGAAATGTTTCATTTGTTATTGATATGCTCTGAAAAATTTTATACACCCTTGATATGCTTTGAAATATTTTATAGGCCATTGATATGCTCTAAAATATTTCACACGCTATTGATATGTTATAAAATATTTCACAAGCGTTGGGGGGCCCCGGTGGGGGCGTTGGTATGGCCGGCAATGGGGGAGCCGTCTGTTGGATGAGCTGTGGGATGAGCGGGATGATTGTTTGCATCATTCCTGCTAAGGCCTGAACCTGCTTGGTGAGGCTAAGGAATGCCTTAGGTGAGATGACTAGCAGTCCCGAGGCGTTTCCGGGGGGGGGGAATTGAAGTCATTGAACAAGCATCAGTAGTGATTTGGCGTCTAGGCCACGATGCCCCCATCTTCGTGCGGGATAGGGGGTGGTTGCCCCCTGAGCCCATAGGCGGGGTGGACTGCTAACGACTCTTCACTAGAACGAGTTTCAGGATTGACCATGATCGGATGCTCCTATGATATCAGGCCCTCCTTCCAGTGCCAAAATATTAGTGAACCTTTATGCCGTGACCGAGGTGTCAGCACGGCTTGGTCGCGTCCCAAATGTGCAAGGTTGTCCATGAGGATGCTCGGGTGATGGAAGCGAGCATCGAGTTTGGCTGAGTTTGACACTCGTCTCCGAACATGATCCTTCTTATCGGTGAGTGGTCCGCTCCGACGACGCCGAGTTCCTGCACGTAGGTTGAAGTCAGGAGGGGCTTTCCCGATTCGACCCTTCCGAAGATTAAGTATTGAGTGAAGTCTAGGGAAATCTCCCCCATGTCGATCAGGGGATCAGCTTTATACCTGTGAGCGAGGGTCGATCATACGCGATCTGATGATGGCGGCCGACTCCTCGAACGGTTGGCTTATACCTCTGTGCGTGCACTGACTGACCTGCATGGAACGACGTTGCACGACGTCGTTCTTAACTTTCCAGAGCAACTATGTATTGTGCAGCGTTGTCGTGTACGACTCCGGACAACACGGGAAGGGGCGGCCGCTCACCCGAGTTCGAGGTGCCACGTCGACGCGACGCACCATCTCAGCCTTGAGGCTCCATCTCTATGCTGATTTGTTTGCTGACTATGGTCACAGGGGCGATATCAGAATATGCCATATCAGTAGGCAACCTAAGAACTTTTAACTCGATTATGTTTTTTAATTGTTTAGGTCTTTGCTGATTTAAGCTTTATGTGAATGAACTTTTCATTAGGACTGTACCCGTTCCATGACTAAAATTTGAATTATATTTGTTATATTGAAGTGTCAAATATGGTGATCATATCACATATCACTGTGATATGGGGCCACAATTTGCAACATCAGCTTATTTTGATAGAATACATTTAGATGTTTAGTATCGTGGAAGACATATTCAGTGAAAGCCATTTTCTCGGACCTATAGTTAGAAATTAGTCAGAATTGGCTGGCATTAATCAAACTCAATCTTAGTTGGCCAATTTCGACCAATTTTGAGTGATTTCGTGGCCTTAAAAGAAAAAAAATGAAGAGGGGCAGGAAGGAAGGCAAAGAATAAGAGGAAGTCAAGGTGGAAGAAACATGTATAAATGTGGAATACTGGAGACATTGCTACCATTTCATTTGTTCTTCATCGCAACTATTGTATTTCTTGTCTATCACCATTACAATATTCTCTTTATCCACCACCAATAAAACAGAGGGGGATGGGTACAAGCGAGGAGAGAGGCAGAGAGGATCCCTTAAATAGATATACCATAATAGATAAAGGGGGTATCATGAAATTTGCAATTAAATTTTATTGACACTCTCATCAAATATATATTTTTTTCTTTTGTTGCTTTTGCATTGTCTAACACCACCAATTTGGTGATTAAATAATCTAAAAAGGACAGTCGAGTACAAAAGGCTCCTGCCATTGTGAGATCTGGGAAGGATCAATATATGTGCTTTTACCCATATAGTTAGCCCTCCTTTTGATTAGAGAAGTTCTTACCCAATAATTCTACTGCTGGCCAGTGCCATTATCTCTTTTATTATGGATAATTGCACCAAATAAATTGGTCGACCTTCTTAGGACTCCCTAAGTTTGAACTGTCACCAGCTTGCGTTCCTATAGCTTCTATTATTTCTCGATGGAACTAGTAAATTTTATTCCTTTTGAGTGTTATGTTGGTGTTTATGTTGTAAATCACATAATATTTTCAAGTGAATGCTTCCCAATTGCAGGTTTCAGCATGCATGTACTGTAAACTGATCTCCCTCGACTATAGATTTGGAAATAACCTATGTCACGAATCATACACGACAGTAACTTGAAGAGACTAGATCAGAGACACAAACTGTGGTCTACTAAAATGCTGTTGGACTACTATATTCATGAGCTTTCCTGCAGGAATATCTTTGAATTTGTTCATGCTGTTATCTAATTGTTACTCAAGGTTTGTTATTATTTGGGCATATTATGCTTAGTTCGCTTGATCTACTTTTATCGAAATGCAAATCTGGTTGAAGTTTGTATGCCATAAGGATTTAAATTGAAGTCCCGTTTCTTGTCAGATACAAAATTTGCAAATAGATTTGAATGTATAGTTTGAAGTGGACACTATATTCTTTGAAGTGGTACATGAAGCTGGTTCATCTTTTAAGGTCCATGATAGGTGTGACAGTTCTTTGCATAGTGAATTCACTGAATTCTTATTTCTGTACTTTCTTCAAGACTATCAGGTTATTGAGGACCGAATAATCTTTAGTTACAAGTACTTTGTCTAGTTAAATTCATAGTTTTGGATTAATGGATTATAGTTTTCTATATTCTGCATAATGGATGCATCAGAAAACAGTATGATAACATTCAACATTATAATACAAAGCAAATAGGCCAGTTGAAATCCAAAGCTCACTGTGGCAGGTTGCTGCAACTTTAAGCTAGTCAATCTTGTGTTTTTCCCTGAAATGTTGACACAAAAAAATGCACAAGCATTGAGGACGCAACTTCTCTCGTGATTGCTGATTTCCTTTTTTTCTTCAAGCCAGAGCCAGAGCTTGCTTCTTCTTGCTGCTTCATATTGGCTTATTTCCATTGTCCTCCCCACGACAATCTACTAGCGAAGCATGTGTATTTGTCGAATCAGATTGGCAGCTTCATAGTAGCTAAGTTTGTGGTCTAAATTATCTTTATTCCATTTAGATTGTAGGCTTTTCATGGAGGGATTGTGTAATTAATCTAGCTTGATGTTTTACATAATTACAAACAGCATATATTAGCTATGTTTTCAATGATACCTGATCCATAATCAGGTGAATGAACCATGTTTGTAGTACAGAACGGTAAGTGTACATTGGAGACCAACTCAAATTTTCTTGTGCCACAGGATTGCTCTCTATATTTGCTGAAGCAGGAAGATACCATTTGCATCTTCAGAACGATGGTGCTTATCAACCCCATCTCGCAGCAGGTTTTGCAAGGGAGAATTGTTTGCTTACCAGATTATGTACTCCTTATAAGGCAGATTCAAGTTTTTGGCATTCTAATTTTGCTGAAACTGGACTTGTGGAAACATTAGCAGGCCATTCTTTTGTCAATGCCCATCTGAACATTAATCTCTCAAGTATTTCTGATCTTCAGAGTGCAGGAGGATCATTAGGTTTTGGCATGGCAGTATTTTAGTATGTCCATTAAGCACAATATCTGTTTTGATTTATGCAGCAATGCTTTGGTTTTTTATTGTTGGAATCAAGAACAAGTGTTTATTTCATATGAGAATACCTTTGGTTGTAGGAACAATTGATATGACACTCTTTTTCAGAAGTACCATTATTACCAGGTCCATTTGTGTTCATATCCTGTTCTTTCCATCCATCAGTGAGAAAGTTGTCTGATGCCATGGTGATGAATAATAATACTATTGACAGAGAACATTTATGAGATATAATTAAAAGCTTAGTGTCACAAGTAATGCCTGGCCTACCCATAAATGCACATGCTGGCTAGTTCCTATCTGGTTGACTAAGTTGTTTGTTTCTTGAGATAATCCTCAGAGTCTGATATAATTAGCACATATTGACCTGCTTGAGCAATTGTTGGATTGACTACAATTAATGCATTTTTTTGCATCCTCCAGTGTGATTCCATCAGTGAAAAATTCCATTCTATCTTGTGCCTGCATAAAATGCTACAAAGCCAAAATGGAAGTTTGTTCTTCCTTTTTTCTTTCTATGAGGATAAAGTTGGATGTTGAATATGCCCTCCCTTGAATTTTGAATGTATAGTATTTTTGGTTGAATTGAAGGTTGATGGATGTGGTGGAGGAAACCAAGAAAGAAAGGCTACTTAGATAATAAGGACAAATAAATACTTTCACTAACTAATTATTACCTCACTTAAAGATGATTAAGATGGTCAAATTAACTCCTTTTAATAGCTTTATTTAGACAAGGAGATCTTCCAAGGCTAACCACTGCAAGATCTTGCAAGCCAAAGAAACACATTGATTAAGTAAATCATGGGCCAAGTCTGAATTCAACAATGAAATATTCTAACAATGACTACTGCAAGTTCTTGTGGGCCAAACAAAGAATAATTAATAAAATTATGGACCAGTACTAGATTAATTCTTGTTCTTTTCTTTAATTGTGCTGTTCATGTTGGACCACCAACTATTCATATTCCTTGATATCAAACACTGGAGGGCTATTGGAGTTTGGCCTTTTATGGTGCCTTCTGGCTTTGGATTTGTTTATTTGGCATAGTGAAGACTATTAAACTTGTCATCTAAAGACTCTCACCCACAAGTACTTTAGCAACTCATTAAATATTACAAGCAAATCAAATTCACCATGAAAGCCTCTCAAGATATCTACATTTCTATTTAGCTAAAGTGTTTACCCACACCATCACCTTCAAGAGGTCCCCCTCCCTCACTGTCCTTTCTCCCCCTTCTTGTCTCCTCATTATGAGTTGTGTGGTTTGGCCAATAGAGATGGTGACCTGACACATCTCTGCAATCTGTCCATTGCATTGATTACTGATAATATCTGCTCAAGTGTTCCTCCACTTCATGCCATCAGTGGCAAATAATGCACCTCTGACCATTCAAGTTATTTCTATTTTAACAAACAAGCTAAATAATAAAAAAAAAGCTTCAGCTTCAGCTTAAGATTCAAATATTCTGTTTCATAATTTCAATCTTGATCGGTCAGATAGTAGATAGACTCAATAATGAAGTTTGAATTCTTGGTAAAGTCTGATCTTGAGAGTCAAGTGGAGTTTATGGTTGCATCAGTGACTGGAGCAGTCTCTTTCCACTTCCTCTTTTCCTGTGAGAGATGCTGCCTACTTGTGGTAGAGGCAAGTGGGAGGATTCAACCATCACATGGATCGAGGTTGATGCTGTCCCCCAACTAATTCTCAAGATACTTAAGATGATGCTTCTCCCTCTTGTCACTTTCAAGCTTTTATGAAGCTTCACGCTGCTATGGACCCATGGCCTTGCTTGATGGTTGGACTTGCAGAGAGTGTTACTGTGTAGATAATGTTTGGTTGGCCATTGTTGTGAGGTCATACAAGGTTGAGCTTTGCATTTTTCTCTCTGCAAGTGCAAGTGAACAATGGTAGCTATTTGTGAAGGTAGAAGGTTAAGTCAGAGAAGGGAAGACCAATCTTCCTCTCTCTCTCTCTCTCTCTTCAAGTTTTCTTTTCTGCAGGGATACAGCATTGATGTCATTGATCTTTTCTCCATTATTCTCAATAGAGTGTTAGATGTTAAGATTATACAGCTAATAAGTCACTACTTCTGACAAAAAACCAGAGATTGCACCATCTACAAGAGAGCACAACCCCCCAACTTGTTTAGCTTTTTCCCATATATCATATTCAATCATGCAGTCCCCACAGAGAAAAGAAATGCAATGCATCTGAAACATATCAGTTTTTGGATTTTGATGATCATGACTTTGCTTCCAAGTTGATCCAGAAACAAAGCTACTGCAGAATTCAATCAGGTAGCCAATCTCCATGTACTAAATTCCACCTCAAAACCCTAAACTCCCAAGAAGTACCTTGACAGGAGCTGAATGATAACATTTATCACCCTGTGTTCTGTTGATCAGTAGATTGGAAGAAGCCAAAAGAAACTATTCTTCTTGGTAGGGGAACACATGGCTTGTTGGAGCCTTCGATCATAATAATAATTACAATATTTATATAGCACCTTCTCTCTATCACACTCTCTCCAAAGTTGATCATAAAGAAAGAATAATTGCTCACCATGTTTGCTTTCAATTTCACCACCATATCTCTTTTAATCTTCCTCTACTTCACACCTGTTATTCCTCTTGCCTAATCTTATATACCAACCATTTTTAAGCAGCATGGCAAATAATATATATAATATAATTTATTGTAAATATTTTTACTATTTTTGATCGATCATATCAGATTATATATCGTTTAATATATCACACGGAATGTTAGAACCCTAACATAGAAAAGTAGTTCATCTTTTTGCAACATAGTATATTTTGATGCAAAAACTTAAACGTGATCTTAGAATCAGATTTAAATATTGATTGGACCGATACATATCGATTCATATTTAATTAATTGAGTCAAATATCAATATCAAAACACATAAATCAATTTTGACACAATATTATTAGTTTTGAATTTGTTTTTACCATTTTATTTAATCATATTCGATGATATATACCGATCGGTATATCGTCTGATATCCCAGTATCATAACATGAAAAAACGATTCACTTTTTTGCTAAATAGTATATTTTGATGTAAAATCTTAAGTTTATGATAACTATCACATTTCAGACTGACATGATATTAATATCCAAAACAAAATTTGTTTAGATGGGTGTCAACAAAGGGTTAGATGTTAAATCACAAGTTTATATTCTACTTATTTAGGATCCACTATATAGATGTCATAGTAATACAATAAGGACTAATAAGGTCATATCATCTTTCATTTTCTTTAATCATTGATTTGGAAAATATTTAGATAGCAAATTCAGTGACCAACAATGTAATAATATCTTAAACAAAATTTTAGTTACTATTAAAAATAACATAATTACATGGCAAATCCTGTTTACCTCATGGCAACAGTGATTAAACAAAGGAAAACACAGCAAAAAAAAGAGTAGTAGTACGTAATTGGAGTTATGCTGCCATCTTTGTTTCGATGTTTTTTGCTTCTAGTCTCTCTCTGTCAAGTGCTCGACGACGGTCCCTGTGGCACGCCATTGTTGGAGAAGCGCTGCAGCTGCAGCATCCGTGCGTAACACCCGTCGGGGTGGTGGTTGAGCAGGTGCGAGTGGGATCCCTGCTCCACCACCTTCCCGTCGTCGATCACCGCAATCACGTGGGCGTTCCTCACCGTCGCAAGCCGATGCGCCACCACGATGGTCGTCCGTCCCACCCCGGACCTCTCCAGCGCCTCCTGCACGCTCCGCTCCGCCTCCGCGTCCAACGCGCTCGTCGCCTCGTCCAGCAGCATGATCGGCGCCTTCTTCACCAGGACCCTCGCGATGGCTATTCTCTGCCGCTGCCCGCCAGACAGCTGCACTCCGCGCTCTCCCACCCACGTCCGGTACCCGTCGGGCAACGCCGAGATGAACTTGTGCGCATTCGCCATGGTCGCGGCCTCCACCACCTCCGCCTCCGTTGCTGCCTCCCTCCCGTACGCGATGTTGTCGAAGATCGATGCAGCGAACAAGAATGGCTCCTGCGGCACCACCGAGATCACCCGCCGCAGTGCCTTCAGGTTGTACTTCCGTATGTCCTTCCCGTCGATGAGGATGCGCCCCGATGTCGGCTCGTAGAACCGCTGGATCAATGAAATGACGGTGCTTTTGCCGCACCCGCTTGGGCCGACGAGGGCGAGCATCTTTCCGGCACGAGCACGCAGGGTGAGGTCGCGGAACACAGGCATGTCCGGGCAGGATGGGTATGCAAAATCGACATGCTTGAACTCGACCTCGCCGCGGAGGCGGTCTGGCAGAGGAGCGGCGTCGAGGTCGTCGGGCTCGATCTCCGTCTTTCGGTCGATAAGCTCGAACGCGGACCGCATGGCACGCCCACCCTTGATGAAGTCAGGCGCGAGAGTTAGGGCTTCTGCGGCGCCGTTGGCTGAGACCATGAGGACCATGAAGACGCGGATGGTCTTGGAGAAGTCGGAGATGCCATGCTTGACGAGCCACGAGGCGTACCACAGGCCGAGGGCATAGGAAGCATAGAGGAGGAATTGGGCGATGCCGAAGCCGCTCCCTGCTATTTGACCCTTCCAGAAGCAGCGGCGGAGTGGGCTCCGCAGGTTGGCCGCGAAGAGCTCGGTGATCTTCGCCTCTGAATTGAAGGCCGCAACCGTGCGGACGTTGGACACAGCCTCGCCGGCAATCTGTGTGGCCTTGGCATGGGCGACTTCCAAGTCTCCGGAGAAGCCGTTCATGAACATTTTCTGCATCACATTGTTCGCGATATGAATTCGGGCATCCATCGGAACTTGCAGAGTTTAGAATGATCGAGAAGCAGTACCTGAAGAACCGTGGCGGCAACCACGACAGGGAAGACGGCAATGAGAACCAGGGCGAGTCGCCATTGGAGGACGAAGCCAGCAGTGAAGGCGACGAGCATGAGCGACGCATTCTGCACGATGACTGATATACGATCTCCGATCGCAGACCTCACACTGTGAGCGTCCGATGTAAGCCTGCCGGCAATCCTAGCACTGGCATTCTCCTCCCTGTCGAACCATGCAATCTCGTTCCGAAGAATGGAGGTGAGCATCTTCTCCCGAACACGTTTCGTCAAGTTCTCCCCGACCACGTCCCAGAAGAGATGCTGCATGGTGTTGAAGAGGAGAGCAACAGAGGAAACGCCGATCATGAGGTAGCAGTATTTGCCGATCTCCCGCCGCATGTACTTGTAGTCCTGAGCGTAGTAGGCACTGAGGACAGCACTGAGGACGTAGGCGAAGAAGGCGCTCATGGAACCACACACCATGGAGCCAATCAAGCCCATGAGGGCGTAAGACCACTCCGGTGAGTTCATTTTGGCGAGGCGCAGGAACGAGCTGGCCTGGTCTCGGAACGCAAGCTTCTCCATGCGGTGGTTCGGGTCAACCGAGAAGCTGAATTCCGATGTACTGAAGTCAGAGAGACGGCGGGAGTAGGGCGATCGGCCATACGATGAGTTCCGGGTAATGATCGGGGAGCTGACCGAGTTCCGAGCACTTGATGGCCTAGCGAAGAACAGAGCAAGCAAGCGATTAGATTCGGCGAAGCCGATCGAAGGAGCAAGTGATGAAGCCACCGAATGCACCTCGCACTGCTCTTCCTGGCATTGATGAGGGCCGCCTCGTGTGCCTGCTCCTGCATGCGAATCAGCTTCGCGTAGAGACCATTATCGCCTTTCCCCATGAGTTCGTCGTGCGTGCCGATCTCGGTGACGCTCCCCTGCTGAAGAACCGCGACGACATCGGCCTTGCGCACGGTGGACAGGCGGTGGGCGATCACAAGCGTCGTGCGGCCAATCATGAATCGGTCGAGGGCCTCTTGCACGAGTTTCTCGGACTCCGAATCCAGCGCGCTTGTGGCCTCATCTAGGAGCAGGATTGCAGGGTTCTTCAACATCGCTCTGGCGATGGCAATCCGCTGCTTTTGGCCACCGGAGAGCTGCAGCCCCCTCTCCCCAACCTACACACACAGTGAAACACATCAACAGTGTCAGGGATGAAACAGGATATCTACTCCATGAATGCTACTCATTCCTGGTTGAAAGGTCTGCAACACACAGTAGCCATGTGCATCTGCTCATCCCAAGCAGAGACTCAGCAGTTTGACATCTAATGTCAGGGACAAAACCAAGTGAGTTTCTTGGCTTTGGTTGGTAGAAAGTGAAACCTAGCTTCCCTTCACATCCATCAGGCTCCTGTATCAGCCAAGATCTAGAGAAGGACCTCAAAAAGGAATCTTGTCACGTTACTTCATTTCAACAATGGCATCTACCCCTGTACAAGAAAAGGAGCCATCTTCTACAAGTTGCCAGAAAAGAAAGTCCCCGTATTTAAGAAGCCAGCCAATGGAGCACACCTCACATATGTGAATGCCATCACATAGGAGCAAAAGCCGAAGACATCCCCAGCAGAGAAGAGCAGCAGTCAAATGAAGAAAAGGAGAGCCGTACAGACCTGGGAATCATAGCCATCTGGGAGCTTCACTATGAAAGAATGAGCATTGGCAACTCTGGCAGCTTCTTCCGTCTCTACTTGTGTGGCATCTTCCCTGCCCAGGAGCAGATTCTCTTTAATGGTGGTTGCAAAGAGGGCAGGCTCCTGGCTCACAAGCCCTATCTGTTGCCTCAGCCACCTTAGCTTCAGGGACTTTATGTCATGCCCATCAAGCAAAATTTGCCCTGAGAGATAGCATCAGCAACAGGAACATTAGTGTCTCTAGTTCATATTGCAATCAAAGTGCCATGTAAAGAATCAGAATCAGGAGTTGATATCGAGGTTGAATGAATCCCTTCTCCACACATTGGCTCTTTGTTCTGCTCTTCTTGAATTGAGCATACACAAAAAGTAAGAAAAAGCAGCAGCAGAAGAAAGTAAATTAAAGCACAGAATCTTTAAGAACATTGCAGAACAAAGCATAATGTGGCTTTGTTGCAGGATTTCTGGGGTACCTGCGGTGGGATCGTAGAACCTCTCGATGAGGGAGACCACGGTGCTCTTGCCGGAGCCGCTGCTCCCAACCAAAGCAATGGTCTTCCCTGCAGCAACAGTCAGGGAGAAGTCCCGAAGCACAGGGACATCCGGCCTGGATGGGTACGCGAAGTCCACGTTCTTGAGCTCCACAAGCCCTGTAATGGCGCCCAGCACGATCCCGGTGTCGTTTTTCCTGTCGATGCTTGGCCTGTGATCGATCGTTCGGTATATCTTCGCCGCCGCCACTCTCGCCTTGGCAAATGCCGCCATGCTCGGAGCCGATTGCCCGAGAGCCCTGCCAGACGTCGCGATGCACAGTGAAAAACGCCTTGAAGAGGAACAGATGGATGAATGGGGTCAGGATTTTCGTCGTACAATCCTCCGATCATTACGGCGAACATGGTGGAGATGGCGAGCCCGCCGTTGGTGTGGTGGTGGCGCACGAGGAGCCCTCCGTACCACAGCAGCAACGCGTAGCAGCAGAAGACGGTGAAGTAGGTTGCGCCCAGTCCCAAGCCCTTGGCGAATCCGCTCCGGTAGCCAAGCTTCTGAGCCACTCCCAAGGAAGCGGAGTAGGCCTGGAGAACTCTGGACTCCCCGACGAAGGACTGCACCGTTCTGATCTGCGCCAGCGCCTGAAATCGACCAAGGAATTGGGGGTGGCATAAGATTGCCGAGGAGCAGAGCTCATCCGGAGGGACGCAGACAAGATCAGGGCACCTGCTCCGCGATGTTGCTGGCCTCGGACAGAGCGTCCTGGCTCTTGGAGGACAGCTTGGCCAATGTGGCGGTGTGGATGCCGCCGATGACGGCGATGAGGGGGACGACGGCGAGCGTGACGAGCGCCAGCTGCCACGCGGCGGTGAAGCCCACCACGAAGCCGGAGACGAAGGTCGCCATGTAGTGGATGAAGTTCCCCAGCTGCAAACCAAACCACCACCATCAGTGCATAGACCCAGGTCAAGATTTCCGACACCGTAGGTTGCATCGCTCCGAGGGCGGTGCCCACCTTCTCGCTGATGGCGTCCTGGACCATGACCGCGTCGGCGTTGATGGCGAAGACCACGTCGGAGGTGCGCACCTCGGTGTCGAAGTAGCGGACGTCCTGGTTCAGCGCGGCCTCCAAGTACTTGATCCTCATCTTGGTCGATTGCCGCTCCCCCGTCCACATCCAACAAGATATCTCTGTTTGCATTCCACAATTCTACGCTCATCAACAATCTCTACGCCATCCTCTATTTCTCGATCCAAGAACAACGCGTTCGAACACTCACCGGCCCAGGAGGACGCCCAGATCGCCGCCCCGACCACAAGAAAGTAGAAGGCGTACTGCAAGATCACCAACTGAGATCATCTCTGCGAACGCAAATCTGATGCAGACAGGGAAGTGGAAGAAGAGACGGACGGGGAGGGGAGGGGAGGGAGGGAGGGAGGGAGCACCTTGACGACTTCGCGGACCATGGTGTCGGGGTCGCCGGTGTTGGACCCGAAGGAGTTGACCAGATCGGCGAAGAAGCGGAGGAAGATGGGGAGGGAGCAGCCGTGGACGATGGCCCCGGCGGTGCCGACAGCCATGAGCACGCAGTCGAGCCCATCGGCGAAGCGGAAGAGTTCGCCGAAGCCCACCGTGGGGGCCGGCGGCGCCGGCTTCTTGTCTTCCTGGCTGCCACTCCCTGCCGCAGCTGGTGCTGTTGCCGCCGCTGCCGAAGGTGGTGGTACCGGTGGTTCTTCCACCTTGATGTTGCCATTAGTGGCTTCCATCTCAAGGCCAGGCGCAGCAGAGCTACTAACAGTAGTAGCTGGGCTCATAACACCACCAGAAGCAGCAGCGACAGGCCCTGCAACACCACCGCTGCCTCTTTCCGCCACCTCTATCACCAACAATTCTTCCTGGGGCACGTCTTGGTCAGCAGAAGAAGGATGAGGAGGGGAGTGGAGGTGGAAGGCTTGCAGCTCCGGTCGGCTCCATTCCTCCACCACCACCCTCCCCTTTATCACCTCCTCCTCCCCATGCTCAAAAGCCTGCTGCTGTGACATTGTGCAGGCAGAAGCTACATGTAATGAATTGCTACCCTCCTCTCTCTCTCTCTCCCTCTCTCTCTCTATCTCCCCGCTGTGTGTTCATCTGCTGTCAGGGCTGCTGGCCTCTTTAATGCGACCTTTTTTAACTACCTTTTGCATGTTACCCTATCACCATTCCTTCTTCTCACCATTATTTTCTCTCACTCTCTCACTCTCTCTCTCTGCTGAGGAAGTGTGGACTGGAATTGGGATTACATCTTCCTTGCATTACAAGATGAGGTTACCGTGACTGTAGCAGATGAGGTTAAGTGACCGTAGCGGTGAAAGAAACTGGTAGCCGCTTGTCCCGACAACCAGACGTGTGAAACCTGAAGCGTCGCAGCCAGTGTTTTTGACCAAACCGTGCTTGAACACGAGGCAACGTACATGTAGAGAGAGAGAGAGAGAGAGAGAGAGGGGTATTCTCCTGGGGATTTGTAATTGACCGCCGAGGCAACAGCAACAACTCCAAGCCTACTCTGTAGAAAACGGTGAGGACAGATGGTGGGTATCAGAGCTCACCATTGACCATGAACTCCACTGGAAGAGAAGTCAAACAAAATTTAGGCAGCTCAGACTGCGTTTTTCTTTCTTCCCCTCCCTTAAATGCGGTGACTTCCAAGACTTTGAGAGGGACTCGAGGATAAAATAGACTCCATAGTCTTTCCTTCCCTGCTGCATCAGCTTCTTGTCAGAACCATCGGCTGGCTCAGCTCGCGGAGGACAAGCCCCACCGAGAGCCAACCGGAGACGGCGCCATGTGAGGAGGAACCAGTGCTGGCTTCGTGGGATTCCACCGGTGGGGCGGTCAAACGCTGTCAGTAGGCGAAAGAGGAGCAGCGCGTGAATTCTACGGCCTCCGTGTGAGCGCACAGCCACCGCACCGTCTTCTGTACTGGACGTGTATAGGAGTCATGGAAACAGCAAAGCAAGTCACCGAGGGGGTGCACAGCAGAGATTCTCAAATCATTTCTATTTGCAATGGACCACCCAAGCTGTCCCCCCTCCTCTTTCTTCCTTGTGCAGGAAGAAGATGAATCATTGCAAGCTCGAGTTGGGTGACTTGCACTTCACCGGAAACAGCTTAACATGCACTGCATTCAGTGTTTATTTGTCTCAGCTTTATATATATATATATATATATATTGAAATCAGATATTTTTATCATGATAATGTAAATTAACAGTGTATGTACAAGAACAAAAGCTATCATCTAACCATCCTATTTCATCCTAATCCTCTCCCCACTATGCTCCTTTATCCTCTTCCTCTCCCCACTACCGAGAAGCTTCAAGCATGCTTCCAAGCTTTACTGTCTCTGTTCCTTAGTCTCTGCTTTCAAAGCTCACACTCATGCCAATAAAGAAGTAGGGCGAAGTGGGGTCAAGCTTTGGACTTACTGAGCTCTCACAACACTGTCGTAGGCGATGCACGACCTCACCATGAAACAGTAGCTCATGACACATTAATACTTCGACAATAGATTGGATGCGTAAGAAAAAGACACACTAATGACTTGTATTTTTAACTTTATCCCCTAAAATATTATTTTTCCTTAAACAGATTCATGAAAATAGAGAATAACAATTAGAGTCTATTGACATTATACCATCCATATTAGTAATCTATGTGCTCGATCTTTCTTGTGTGTTTGGTATCGTGAAAAATTTATCTCGTGAACGCGACGGGAACAATCTTCATCGCGAAAGGACTTGTGACCTAAAACAGTGGCTGATGATTGAATACTTCCACACCGGTGTACACGGGCAAAAAATTGTTGGTGAGGGATGGCATTTGGGGACAGAAGCCATAGCCTTTTGTCACCGAGTGTAGCTTCATTGCATAAATCCACCAATAATTCATGTTCTTGTACTAAGGAATTCAAAGCTTGCTTCATAATTTTGATTGGAGGACAGCATTCAGTGGGGAATATGTAGATATTTGGCCTCATTAGGTGAACCACATAAGAAGAAGGTAGCTTGATGGTTGGTCCCCTGGGTTGATGATAGAAGGTAAAAAATTTGGTCTGATGAGTCCCAATTGTGCATCACAAACATCTTCTTTACTTTTTTTAATTTAGCTTAAAAAAAAGAAGAAGGCAAAATTGATGATACTTTTATATGTGGATCATTGAGGGATTAGTACATCAAAGCACTGTGTGGGATTGGTGCATTGTGTTTGGTGGTTGTGGTAGAACTCTTGATGAGAAGCAATCACGGAGGACAAGATTGATTTCTCTTTAACTATGCATCCATTTTTTAGCTTCTTTTTCAACAGTTAAAAAAAAAAGATTTAACATAAATAATTATACAATGGCATTTCATATTGAATGTGACTCCTGTCCTGTATTTTTTTGAATGCCTGATTTTTTTCTTAAATGCAAAAAGTTGATCATTTTTTAATGGAAAAGTGGTTTTTGAAGAACAAGTGAATGTGAGGTCATGCTTGTGTGAGACAAAGTACTAATCATAATCCACAACTTAAAGAAGAGCACACTAGTGAAACTTTTCTAGTTGTAAAGCAAAGTATCAGCAGATCCCATCTTCTGGTTATGTTATAAAGTCATCCTAAGCTTTCATTACAACATAATTATCATTTTTTTGGCAGTACTCCCATCAAATTTGGAATCTGGAAATCAGCTCCCAGAACAAGTCAAAAAGAGAGAAGAAAAACTGAGCTTATAGAAACCACTTCCCTTCTCTCTCTCTCTCTATTTCTTCCTTTGTAGAGGTGGCTAAGTATTGGAGCAGAGAGGGCAGGGCATCCACCAACCCTCCATTCTTTGGTTGTGAGGTAGCCTTACATGATTTGATTAATCAGCATCATCAGAGAGACAGCACTCAAAGTTCACTCAAAGCTTTTGAAAAATGTCCAACCCATGTGAGGAACACTAAAATCTGGAGGCATTGTCTTTCTCATGTATTTGGGTGCACAGATTTCTACCTTTTACCATTTTGTTTAACCTTCTTTCCATTGCTTGCCATCATGATAGGGTGGAGTAAGAAGGTTCAATGCTAGTACAACATTAGCTGATGAAACCTGCAAAGAGAAGTGCCAAAATATACCAAATTAAGGTGCATAATGATGTCTCTAATCAGGCTTTACAGTCTAATGCTAATTTAGTACAGATGATCAAAGCATGTTAGAATTGAATGAAGCAACAAAAGGGCATGGCCATCATTCAGACACATCAATCAGTCTTTAGTCCACAGGTTCCAATCAAAATTAGCTTTGGTGATCAAACTTTATTCTCATGGGTTTCAATCACAGGAATAGGAATTCACATGTAATGTCCATTCCTTTTGGCTTGGAAGATGCCAATGACTTTAAGTTAATGGCTCAGAAATAATATCTCACAAGTCAAGCTTCATGAAATTCCGGAACAATCTGAAGTTATGAAAACCTAATAAACTTCTTAATCAGCTCATTGTTTATGTGGTAATATAGCTCATATTTACAATAAAAAATAAAAAGTTGAACAATCAAATCCACTGTAGATCTGTCCATCTATGAACTATCCATGTCAGTGGTCCTCCAGCAAGAAGATTGAATATTTCTGATGAGGGACAGTCATTGTTTAGAGTAGCTCTCAGTTGGGACTTGTAAGGATCTTCTATGAAGCATGACTTCTCTTATATTCCCCTCACTTTCTAAATCTTATCTAGCAATGGCAATCTTATGCACCTGTTTAAACTAGTACCAGTTCTATCTCACTCACCTATGACTTCTTATGAAGTTAAGTATATGAATTCAAAGGACCTTGAGGCAACTACACATCTTGTATTTTAGTATGGCACACATCATGGGAGCTAAAGAATAATAGGGTCGAGGCAGTATTTTTCTTGATGTGTGAAGAAGAAGAGAATAATGGAAGAGTAGAGAAGAAGAAAAAGATCTACTTCTGATACAGACTGAGATAGAAGACCATTTAATTTTTTATTTTCTTTGGAGGATGCTATGTTTTACTCAGATTTCATCTCCCCTTTCCAATTCTCCCACTCTGAAGTGTAATCTGATCTGAGACATCTGTAGCTGCCTATGCCAACCTCCCATATGCTTCTGCAACCTCCCTCCATCAACTAAGCCTGGTCTGGACCAGATATCCTATGATCATGATGAGAAGAACACTAGAAGAATCCTCTCTCCATGTTGCCTCTGATGAACACTAACAAGACAAGGACATGCATCCAATCCACTGTGACTCATCAATGTGGAAAGCTCTGTTGAGTGCTTTGCTGGATAAGGCCTTGGCTTGGATGGAAAGTTCTCTTTTCTTGTTCTGATATGCTTGTATTGCAGGGAATTATCAGCCATTAAAAAATGTTAATAAGACTACTAGAATCTTTAATGCTAGAACTTGGAGGACAACTTGAATGATCTGAAGTTTGCCACTGCCATCTCTAAGTTCAGTTGCTGCACATCTGAAGCTTTGTCTTCTTCATGTCAAGTAAAGTTGCTAATCATAATGGTTTGAGCAGTATAAGCAAAAGAGTCATTGGAGCCCATCTTTTAAAGACTGTAAACAGGTTTAAGGTAAGGATTAACTAGGTCCACTTGTATTTAGAGGAAATCAGATTACTCCATTTGACGATTCAGGTCCATATCTGACATGGATTAACTAGGTTGTACTTGATGAGATAAAAAAAAATGGATCCCAATTCCACTTTAACAATGCTTTTGCCATCATCAAACAGCTGAAGACAAAAGGATTTTTGTTTTTGTTTTCCTTTGGAAGCATCATCACAGTTCCAGTGGCTCCATCCAGATGCTAAATCTTATATGGCAAATTACAAAGAGTGATCCATGCTTCATCATAATACCATGACAGTAACCATTGATCACCACATTATTAAACTGATAATATAAACAGGAAATAGGAGAATCTTACTGCACACTTTTCATGGACATCTGTTATCTTCTGTGATCCATTCTTGATTAAAGAAGTGCTTTTCTAATGTAGCTACTGGGCCTCTCCTGCAAGTACTGCTCTCCTAATGTGTGTATAACTATAGCAACCAGGTCAAATAGTTGTTCTCATAATCTACTCCAGCTCTAGCAGAAAAAGGCCCTTGGTTTAGATTGACAAGTTGAGACATCAATCATGGGGGAAAAGGGCGCACAGTGGGGGTTAGGAACCCATTAGAGTTTGACCTTTATCACTCAGATGATAAAAAGTGAGCAATGTGATCAATGATGGATGGTAATTGTTTCCCTAGTGGAGCTGTTCTCCATGTGACTCTGTGCTGGAGTAGAGGCCACCATTGCACACCTTTAAAGAACCCTAGGGGAGACAGGAGGCTTTTTGTCCTTTTCCATGTGAGTGTGTTCTCTTAATCTTCCCCTCTCCTCTTTCTGCTCCCCTTATCTTGAGATCTCCTTTGCCAAGAGATGGCCCTTTTTGTGGAGCTGCCTTACAGATCAAAAGTGTTCCTGTCTACTCTCTCTCTTGAATGAGAATATTGCTCTGAAAAATGCATCATTCAAGGTCTATTCAATACGAGGCACTTGGATCGGGCTCTGCAAGCACTTGTGTGGAGGAAAACGGGGAAAAGCTTGATGCTTCCTGTTGCTTGGAAAGGGACTTGGGAACTACGAAATAAAAGCAACCCAGTTTTCCGAGGCTGAAAAGGAGTTTACATATAGTGGATATAAGGCCATTTTTTGCATGCGAAGGGGGCTCACAAGCTTTCATCAAGCAGGGAGCCCTCTGATCTGGAAGACACACTGTCCGATCTACACATACTTCTTCTTGGCTATCAAGCTGATAGATAGTTTCTGAGCTAGGCAATGCATCTTTCATGTCAGCAAGAATCCATTATGTGATCTTTGACAATGTCCTTCCTATCGAGTGACCTCACCAGGACCACTCCAAGTGGGGAAACAGATGCTGAGAAGCCTAAACTCTCAACCATCTTCTTTCACTTGGAGAAGAAAGATAAAAGATGCTGAGAAGCCTAAACTCTCAACCATCTCCTTTAACTTGGAGAAGAAAGATCAAAACCAGTGTGGATTGTTGATTTGCAGAAAGCAGAAGATGCAGATAAAAATGGACACTCAATTATCTAAGTGTTTATTTAGTGAAGCCACAGATACAAATCATAAGATCGTGAATGTGTTGTGTTAGAAGTCCATCTCACCAAAGTGTCGGCAAACATGAATTCAACATAGATTTCTTCTCTGTGAAATAAATCAACATTGACTGCATTGTTGATCGATTGTGTTGACCCCCACAAAATATGATTTGACCATGGGTTCGAGAATCGGACATGTCTATTACGTGTTAGAAGCCCAGCCCAAAGCTGTGCATCGAAGCTTGCTCAACCAAGTCAACCAAGCTTTACGATCTGGGCGGATGAGAAAGGACGGCTTCGATGCGTTTGGGGATTGTTCGAGTAGGATGCAGTCGATCACTTAAACAGATGCCGTTCGTTCGACAAAGCGACGGTTCAGATTTGGGCACGTGGTAAGAATATTTATTTTTAATCCCATATCGGTAATGACGCGATTGCTGCGTCTATTCTTATAACGCAGAGTTGGCGTGTAAGTTGTCTCTTCGGAGACATCCGATAAAATTGGAACGATACAGAGAAGATTAGCATGGCCCCTGCGCAAGGATGACACGCACAAATCGAGAAATGGTCCAAATTTTTTTTCGCTCTCGGGATTCTTTCGATCGCGATCGGGCTGCTCTTTTTGTTCTTTGTTGCTTCGAGTTCTTCTGCTCTCTCTGTCCCAAAATCTTCATCTTTTTCTCGTTCTTTTCCTTCTTATTTCCTTGATCAAGGCACAGGGAGGAAGAAAGCTGCTTCTTCGGAGTGCGGTCGTGTTCCTTGTCCTCGTTGGTCTGTCCATGGACGCTGGTCCTCTTCCTCGCTCGCTGACCCACACCAATGCGGACGCCTCCTGTGCATTTTTCTCTCTTCTCGATTCATAGAGTTTGATCCTCGGATTCTTCCCTAGTATCTGAGTTAGGGTTAGGTTTAGCGTTTGATGCTGGGTTTGCTTGCCTTATAGTAGAATCAAATCGCATGATGAAAGCGCATGATGTGCTGCCCTTGGTCCGAAGCGCCGCTGCGAGGAAAAAGATTGTCCGACATCACCAACACGATGAGTTCGGGGAGGGCCGGAATGATGGGTGCCGATGTCGATCGAGGTAACTCGAATGTGATTTCTTGCCCGATCTCCAAATATTGCATCGTCCAGCTCATGAAGGTACCTTCGGAGATTTTCTTTTTGGTCTCCCTTTTTCATCTTTCTTTCATTCTTCATCTGCATTTAGTGTTTGTTTCTAAAAAAGATGTTTGAAAATGCTTTTTTCTTTACGTGATCAATATGAATTCCAGGAAAATACTGCCTTGTTGAAGCTTCTTGCAGAAAAGAAGTATGTAAATTGTAAAAGACAAATTACTTCTTGACTGAAAGATATTCTGTCGAAATTCTTGGACCAGCGATCGATTGATATGGTTTGATCCGTTGTTTGTTTTGGCAGCAAAATCATAGAACTGAGTAGCACTGAGTTGCAAAAACTCCAATTTGAATTCCAGAAAACCAGTCAACAAAACTGGCAATTGGCCCGGGCTAACTCACACGTGCTAGGGGTTGATTCCTTGTCCATTTTCTTTATTGTTTCAGTTCGCAAAACAGATTTATTCTTTATCTGTTTCTTTATCTGTTTCGTCTTTTGATTCGCAGGAGCTCAACTTAGGGAAAGATAGAGTGTGTTTTCTTGTCTTATGGTTTGGCTCATAGTGATTTTCGTTTGCTATAATAGGCGGTTTAATTTGATTTACTTTGTGTCAATCGATTGAAGTTGCACGTCAAGTTATTTTGATTGATAATATTTATTTGTTTATTTCATGTTGCAGCTAAAAGTATTAACAACATGAGCTTGGTTGTACCTTA
>LVTN01000972.1:42922-115263 GCA_001649415.1 Musa itinerans | reverse complement strand
GCCACTCCCAATAACCGATTGTACTAGATTTCGAACTTTCAAACCTGAAGTCTGGTATCAAAGAGTGGAGTACTCATACTGGACATCATTGGTGTCTCAAATCTAAGCACTAAATACACTACTGGGACTACGGAATCACTATCTGACAATAAGGCATCATCAACCATCTAGTATTCCGTGAGCGGATCAATCAGTGAACTCATTCTCCAATGAGCACCTGCATTGTATCTTTAGTATCCCCACACAAGCAGCTATGAGACTAGCTGCCTCCATCATATGGATGAGTATACAACACACCAATCTATCCAGTTATCTCGATGTTCCTCTTGAGTAACCTATGACCAGGATTATTTATGATCTGTGTTTAAAGGCGAATCGGTTTCATTATCATAATCTCATCACGATCCGATTCCTATTGCATAAATCCATAGATATCACAATATATATGTTTATATGCAACAAGCAATATAAAGTGATAAAAATATCAAAATATAATAAGTAAAAAAAATGTGTATCATGTCATATGTGTCATCATTCACGTGATTGGCTTGTATGGCACCTATGACTAGTAGGTACTATCAGGCCCATACAATTTCTACTCGAGTCTCGCTTTAATCATACTCTCCCGGAGAACTCTTTCTCTCTCAATCTGAATAGCCCTGGCTAGGGATTTGTCTAAGCAAGAACACATGGGATATTCTTCTCATAACACCGAGAGTAGATGATCCTCTATCGACACTCAATAGCCCTCATAAGCTTGGTTTTCACTCCCGATGATCGGCTATACTAGATCTAGAACCTTCAAACCTACAAGTTCGGTATCAAAAAGTGGAGTACTCATATAGGACATCCTTAGTGTCTCAAGTCTAAGGACCAGATACACCACTAGGATAACGGAATCGCTCTCTGACAATAAGACATCATCAACCATCCAACATTCCGTAAGCGGATCAATAAGGTATCATCACTATCTGGACTATCCTTGGACATGAATCCCTCAGGCTGTATCATATACACCTCCTCGAGGTTGTCATTAAGGATATTGTACTGCAATAGCCAATAGTGTGCTGCAATAGCTAATAGAATTCGAATGAATTTTAGCATGGCTACGGGTGAGAAGGTTTCGTCATAGTCAACACCTTGCCTCTAACGATACCCCTTAGTCACTAGCCTTGCTTTATAAGTCTCTACCTTTCCATCTACTCATATCTTCTTCTTGAAGATCCACTTGCAACTGATGGGTACAAAACCCTCGGGTGCATCAACTAAGTTCCAAACCTTATTGGAGTACATGGAATCAATCTCATAATTCATGGCTTCTTACCACTTCCCAGAGTCTATACTCATAATAGCCTCCTCGTAAGTCTGAGGATCAATATCCTCAACATCCTCTCTACTAATATGTCCCACATATCTCTCAAGAAGATAGGATACTCTGCCGGACCTACATAAAGTTGGAACTTGTGTATTAGGTACCTGAATAGACTCGAGCTGTGGAGTGGTGCTTGAGCTAGATTCTCCAAGTTCTCTCAACTCTATTAAGCTCCCACTATCTTCGCCAAGAATGTGTTCCTTCTCAAGGAACACCGCTCTCTTGGCTACAAAGACCTTTTGGTCCTCGGGATGATAGAAATAATACCCATAAGTTTCCTTGGGCTATCCCATGAACTTGCACTGTTCCATCCACGTATCATGTTATACATGTCATCACTCACGTGATTGGCTAACAGGGCACCTATGACTAGCAGGTACTATCATGCCCATACAGTTTCTACTCGAGTCTCGCTCTAATCGAATTCTCTTGGAGAACTCTTTCTCCCTCAATCTGAATGACCCCAGCTAGGGATTTATCTAAGCAAGAATACATGGGATATTCCTCTTATGACACCGAGAGCGGATGATCCTCTATCGACACTCAATAGCCCTCATAAGCTTGGCTATCACTCCCGATCACCGACTATGCTAGATCTGGAACCTCCATACCTATAAGTTCGGTATCAAAGAGTGGAGTACTCATATAGGATATACTTAGTGTCTCAAGTCTAAGGACCAGATACACCACTAAGATGACAGAATCGTTGTCTAACAATAAGGCATCATCAACCATCTAGCATTCTGTGAGTGGATCAATCAGTGAACTCATTCTCCAATGAGCACCTACACTGTAGCCTCAGTATCCCCACATGAGCAGCTATGAGGTCAGTCGCCTCCATCATATGTACAGGTATATAATACACTAGTCTATCTGATTATCTTAATGCCCCTTTCGAATAACCTATAATCGAGAATATTTAGGATCTGTGATTAAAAGCAAATATGTCTCATTATTGTGATCTCATCACGATCCGATTCCCATTGCACAAATTCATAAACATCACAATATATATATATATATATATATATATATATTGAGCAAAAAGAATGTGTATCATGTCACGCATGCTATCACTCACGTGATTGGCCACAAGATTGCCTTGTGTGGCTAGGAAACCATAGACACCAAGGAGTCCCTTGCAGCCAGGAAATCCTAGCTGCAGGGCAGCCTTGGGAAGCTAAGAAAACTGGTCGCTTGCTTGTCATGCCCCATGCGACTAGGAGTCCTAGCCGCTAGGGGTACTTGGGCGGCTAGGAAACCCTAGTCGCCTATAGTGCCCCTTGTAGCTAGGAAACCTAGTTGTAGGGGTTGCCAACTCCCAGGCCGAGAGCCCCTTTGCTGCTCTCGGCCTTGTTGCCTATGGCTAGGCTGAGAGCAGCATGGTGTGCTCTCGGCTAAGGCTACAAGTAACCTTCAGCCAAAACCGTATGGCAGCAACAATTACTGCCCTTTTCCCTTTATTCTGCAATAATATATTTAGAAACAAAATATTAAATTAAAACATTTTTTAACAGGGAGAAGATGTGTAATTCAAATATTAAAAACTACAACAAAAATCATAGCAATCGTGCAAAAAGAATTTCTACGCGATTGAACACAACACAAGCAGTTTAAAAACCAATCTTTTGCATGAGCAACCTAGCTCTGATACCACTAGTAGGAAATCTGAGGCAATATCACATGTGTAGTAGAAGAACAGAAAATAAAATCCCAGAATTCTCACAAAAAAAAAAGGTTTCATCATCATGCAAGGATTGATGCACAAAAACTCACAAAACCGAAAAACTGCACGTACAAGGGAGATTGTGTTACTTAGGGAGATTGTATATCCCTAAAAATCTACAGATCTGTAAGAGAGGATGAAGGAGGTCAATTGTCCTCCTCTTTGGTGGTAATCCACATGACAAGGGCTACGAAGATGCTCCTCAAATCGTTGCATGCACCATGCAATCAAAAAGGTACTGCCCCTTTTTGCTATCCATACGCCCCAAATAGGGGCTGCAGGTTAAGGAGGAGAGGGAGAGAAGAAAATATGAGGTGGCAAGCAAAAAGAATCTAGCCCGTGGCCCTTTGATTCCCTCCTATTTATAGAGGTCCATTGTCAACTTACCATAATGGATCCTACTATATTGGGTACTAGATCTCCATCCAACTACCCAAGCCTCTTATATTAGTGGAATTCTACCTAATAATCTCTTATTGACTCTTATTAAATCTCATCCATAGGATTTAATAATTCATGGTCTTATTGGATATCCAATAAGATAGAGGCTCCAACGGATATCTCATATCCGAGCCTTTACTCGTCGCAATACCTACCATATGTGTGTAACCCTCTAGGCCTAATATTGAGCTGGTCATGAGTCATACCTATCAGAACTCATTCTGGCTCAGTGAATTATTATCCTCATAATAATTCACTCGACTCATCGATTGTGGACATACTAGGCCACTACATCATGGTCTCTAGATGATATAGGGAAATCCAATCTATTGAATATGTCTATCCTTAGTTACTATGTATCTATAGTCCCTCATTCATCTAATACCTCAGAGACTGTATACCAGACATTGTGCTGTCAGACTCATATAGTTTCTACTCGAGTCTCACTCTAATCGGATTTTCTCATAGAATTGACTCTCTCTCTCTCTCTCTCAATCTGAATGACCCTAGCCAAGGATTTGTCTAAGCAAGAACACATAAAATATTCCTCTCATAGCTCCGAGAGTGAATGATCCTCTATTGATACTCAATAGCTCTTGTATATTTGGCAGCCACTCCCAATAACCAGCTATGCTAGATCTAAATTTTTATGCCTATAAGTCCAGTATCAAAGAGTGGAGTACTCATACAATACATCCTTGATGTCTCAAGTCTAAGGACCAGATATATCATTGGGATAATGGAATTTTTGTCTGACAATAAGATATCATCAACCATCCAACATTTCGTGAGTGGATCAATCAATGAACTCATTCTCTAATGAGCACCTACACTATATCTCTAGTGTCCCCACACGAGCAGCTATGAGACCAACCATTTCCATCATATGTATGGGTATACAATACACCAATCTATCTGGTTATATCGATGTCTCTCTCAAGTAACCTATGACTAAAATTATTTAGGGTTTGTATTTAAAGGTGAGTTAGTCTCATTATCGTGATCTCATTATGATCCGATTCTCATTACACAGATCCATGGACATCACAATATATTCATTTAACAAGTAATATAAAATGATAAAATACCAAATAATATAATAAGCAAAAAGAATGCATATCATGTCACACGTGTCATCACTCATGTGATTGGCTTGTAGGGCACCTATGACCAATAGTTTCACCTGATCAGAGATATCGTAGCCCGTGGAGATGTAGTAATGGAAAGAATTCCATCCAAAGATAACATCGTAGATCCACTAACGAAGTCGTTGTCTTATATTGTCTTTGAGCGTCACAAGGGTCTGATGGGGAGTAGACACAGGTGATTCGCTTTAGGTCAAGTGGGAGATTGCTAGTCATAGGTGCCCTGCAAGCCAATCATGTGAGTGATGGCACATGTGACATGATACGCACTATTTTTTTTTTTTATTAGTAATTTTCTCACTTTATGTTGTCTATTGCATATATTGTGATGTTCATGGTTCTATACAATAGGAATCGGATCATAATGAACTGATTCACATTTAAACATAAACCCTAAATAATCCCAATCGTAAGTTACTCGAGAGGGATATCAAAATAACCAAACATATTAGTATGTTGTATACTTGTTTATATGATGAAAGCAGCTAGTCTCATAGTTGCTCGTATGGGGACACTAGGGGTACAATGCAGGTGCTCATTGGAGAATGAGTTCATTGATTGATTTGCTCATGGAATGTTGGATAGTTTATGATATCTCATTGTCAAAAAATTATTCTGTCATCCTAGTTGTGTATTTGATCCTTAAATTTGAGACACCAAGTATATCTTGTAAGAGTACTCCACTCTTTGATACCGAACTTATATGTTTAGAAGATTTAAATCTAGCACGACCGATTATCGGAAGTGGTAGTCAACCTTATGAGGGCAATTGAGTGTCGATAGAAGATCATCCACTCTTTGTATCATGAAAGGAATCTTTTATACATTTTTACTCAAGTAGATTCTGTATGGGCCTGACAGCACTATACCCGATATACGGTCTCTAGGATATTAGATGGATGAGGGACTATAAATATATAGTAACTGAGAACAAGTCTAATGGATTGGATTCCCCTATATCGCCTGGGGATTATGGCGTAGTGGCCTCGTACATCAATAATCGATGGGTCGAGTGAATTATTAGATAGATAATAATTCATTAAGTCAGAAAGAGTTCTGACAAGTACAACTCATAGCCAGCTCGATATTGGGCCTAGAGGGTCACACACATATGGTAGGTGTTGCGACAAGTAGAGGCTCGGATATGAGATATCTGCTGGACCCCCTATCTTATTGGATATCCAGTAAACCCCTGAATTATTAGATCTTTTGTGTGAGACCTAATAAGACTAAGTAAGATTATTGGATAGAGATCCACTAATCTAATATGCTTGTGTAATTTGGTAGTTAGAGTTAAGTGGCAAGAACCTCTATAAATAGGAGGAGCCAAAAGGTGGCATAGGTTAGTCTCCTCTTAGCCGCCCCTCTTATTCTCCTCCCTCTCCTCCCAGTTTGAGTCATGTGGATAGCAAGAAGGGTCGACCCCTTCTTGATCACAGTGCATTCTTGTGGTGTGCGTAGAGAGGAAGATCGTGCAGCGATTTGAAGAGCATCGTCGTCACGTCTACAATATAGATCATCGCTAGAGATGATGATAGTTGACTTTCTATATCCTCTCCTACAGATCTAAGATTTTTTAGGGATATACGATCTTCCTAGATATCATATCTCACGTGATACGTATAATTTCTCTATTTTACAGTTTCTCACACACCAATCTTCACACGATAATTAGATATTTTTGAAAAATCTATATTTTTTTTTTTTAGTTTTTCGTTCCGTATACGATGCTCCGATCTGGATATTTTTT
The DNA here is from genome assembly GCA_001649415.1 of Musa itinerans. Taxonomy (NCBI): domain Eukaryota; kingdom Viridiplantae; phylum Streptophyta; class Magnoliopsida; order Zingiberales; family Musaceae; genus Musa; species Musa itinerans. The sequence continues at coordinate 108,829 of LVTN01000972.1, read as the reverse complement.
CAATAGAATCTTCATGACATATATGGATGGTAGGATCATCCACGTGATTTGAGCCATCTCCAAATCAGTCGCACCTGCACTTAACGCTGGGGTCAAGATTTGGGCGAGATGGTACCGGAAGTTTGGCCTGCAATTAAACTAGCACTAGGAGTCACGTGGGCGTTTTGCTTTAGACTAACGACCGTAGCTTGGGAAGAGCCTGGGACCTGCGTAGCATTAAATGTTGTGTGTGTCCCTCGGATGCTGGGTTTGGCCCGAGCAATCCGACCATTGTTGGATCGGGTTTGTTCGGTATCCTCCAATCCAACAGCTGAAGTGGGATTAGTCCCAGGTCCCTCCTGTTCCTTAGAGGTGGGTGCACCCTTGGGTTGAACCGAGCCGTACCTTGAGCCTGTTGTTTTGGGTTTACCTCACATTTGGACCTTTATTCATAGTTTGGACCATTCAGAGTCGTTCGTTCCCTCTGCCTGAGGACTTCTTATCGGACCACTGTTGGTCTTAGTCGCTACTGCTAGCATCAACATGTCCAGGCAATTCTCTGCCTTATAACCGATCAGACCATAGTAGAAACAAAAGATAGAAAGATTTTCGTGAACAAAAGTTTGAAAAAACTAGACCTTCTTTGCCCTAACCTATAGCCCTTGAGGAAGGAGAGATGATAGGTTGACCAGTAAGTAAACTCTTCCAAATTTTCATCAATTTTTAGAGGTTTACTTATCATGGCTACGATCTGGAACGAGATATTGGGTTGAAGAAACTCAATTGGAATTCCGAGGAACTACACCTAGATGGGTGAGAATCTGACCACTTCTAAGAATGGTTGGAAGTTCTCTCTCCATAAGATAAGGAAGGCTCAAGGCTTATTCCCTCTAGAACCAAGGTCCCCTTGTGCGGACCGAGTCCTTTTTTGCCTCGGAATGAAACTTGAAGTAGAAAATACTGTCAATCATATCGATGATGTTGACCAGATTCTTCACTTGCCAAACCTTGGGAAGATCTAGTTTGATGGACTCAAGAGTGGGAGTTTTACCCAAAAAAAACTTGTCGTGCTTCGGCCACCTCATTGTCGTTCATGTCCAACATTAGTACATTGGATCTTTTCTTCCAGTACAACATTTGGTTTCTATGTATTAGCACCATGTGTCTGTCGTAGTAATCCTACCCATGAGATGGGAGTTTTAGGGCTATTGCCAGGAGAGGTCGAGACTTGCGTTGCTTATGTTGTCGTTGTGCTAACAAGAAAAACAATTGTTGGGTCTTTATCACTGGGGGACCTGAGCCCCCAGGGTCCTCATTGTCTTGCTAGTGGATGAGTCTTCCACTACCTTAATAGTGGAGGTAGAAGATCGCACAATCTTGAAAGCAATGGTTGTCGAGGTCATCGAAAAGTTAACAGAAGAAAAGAGGAAGACTCAAGTGATGTTATAAGAAGAGGAGACGAGGAGCCCTCGAAGGACGGAGATGCCTCACTCATTGCCTCACTCTTACTAGTGATCATATATACACCCATTTTCATTGAATACCAAGTCATATTAATCTTATGATGTCAATTGCATTAATATAGCAAGAATGAATGAATCATGAAAGCCACATTATTCCGACCATGCGGTATGTTAGATGTGCAATTAGGTTTAACTTATTTTATAAAATGATATGATCTAAGTCTAGATCATGAACTTATCTAATTAATGAATCAACTATTTGATGAACTAATCTAATTAATGAATCAATTATTTGATCAGTCTGAATCATGACTTCCAATGTTACAACTAAATAATCAATTACACGTAACTTTATACATTCAATCAATTTCATTCATGTATAATGTACAATAATCAATCAATTTCATTCATGTGTAATGCACAATAATAACGTTATGACAATACAAAATATCAACCATCTCAGCACCTTGAAACCTTCATATGACGAGACCTTAAAACCTTCGGATGACACAAGACTAGATGAAGCTCTCAAGTATCAGGAAAGGTGCTACCCCGTGCTTCGCTCGTCCGCCACTCGTCGCTCACTCACACAACCAAAAATAATCTATTTTAGCCACTTAGGACTGGATGAGACCCCCGGGTACCAAAACATGTTTGCAGTGTTCAAACAAAATCCAAGTTAGCCGAATGGGACTTTCTCAATCACACCAACTAATGCCTCTCAACTACACTGCCTTATGGGACTTTCTCAATCACACCAACTAATGCATCTCAACGACACTGTACAATGAATAGGGAACCATGGGAAAACCAAAGGTAGGGAAAGTCAGCACTAGCATGTCTAGAACTAATAGCAAATTTTCTAGTCCACAATGGTTATTGACAGGTGGGTTGAAATTACATATGACTAATCTCCAACATCGAAGGTCCCATTCTTCGTATTAGCTGCAAGCACTTCACGAAATATCAACATCCAGTTGGAAGAAACCTCAACAACAAAGGCCTATGGCAAAGGAATGCATCACCGAAAATTCGTTCATTAGAATTTCCAATATGAAGAACCTTCCACATATAATTGTGTAAAAGAGGCTCAAAAACAGCACATTTAACTCATGAGAGTCTCTTATAAGATAGCCGGCACACTACAATTTGGACTCCAAGGCCAACAATATCTTCTTTCTTGGACCCTGGAACCACCCAAATAAATCAAATTAAGAAAAGCTGAAAACCTAAAATTATGTCTCAACCTATCAAATAAATCATAATGAAGAAATCAAAGGGCAGTGAAACAGCAGCCAACCTTGGGCAATCAAGAAAAACTAATATATTTTAAAATAATAAAAAAAAGAAACAATAGACACTTGTATCAATCACAAAGCAAATTTCATGACACTAATCTTTGTCAGGGAACTTCGAACACTACCTCATCACACTGGTTTCTTATACTCGTTTAAGATCATACTTTGCTTTCTTTTTCCTTTTTTCTATTTTCTTTTTTTTTGACTGATTAACGTGATAAACAAAAAAAAGAACAATGGAATAATTAAAAATGATAAATATTTATGAAAAATTCAATAAAAAAGGGAATACCATTGGAATTCCTAGAGCCCTGAGATCCTCATCATTCATATGCTTGAGAGCTGCCATGTCAATCTACATTTCAACAAGAATGCATATTACTCGAAACCTTTGCATGTACATACAAGCGCAATCAAAATAAAAAATATTAGATGATGAAAAAAGAGTACCAAACAGCATACCTCTTCTGCTTGGAATGTAATTGAATATTTTTCTAGACCCAAAGACTGTAGGAATCCATCTACCAACGACTCAGACTGTGCAAAAATATGAGTGTCATAACCAAGAAAACCAGGGTGGTGGCAATAATAGAAAATCAAAACAAAAAAATGCAATAGTAATATTAGAAAAGTGTTGTGTTTTATTGAAGCCCAAAATCAAGCCCATTAGAAAGGAAAGGGGAGGAGTGTCATCAGAGGCCTGAAGTTACAGCTTACAAAGCACTATCAGATATTATTGAACAAATGGAACTTTACAAAAGATGAACTCAGCATGATTCACTAAATATGTATTGCTATATAAGCATCTCTAAACATACAGATAAGAAGACACCTATTTTGAGCTCAGCATGATTCATACAAAATGACATTAATTCTGCTCTACAGAATGGAAAAAGCTACTAGCAAAATTCATATATGTACATGTGCATAGTTAAGTTGACATTGGAAAGTGTACTCATATTTTCACTTGTAATATCAAGAAATTTCTTATTCTAAAAAGACAATGAAGAAAGGCGGTTGTTTCTGAAACAAACTTAAAAGTGCATTGTTGAAAACCTATTAAGTATTAGAGATTAAAAGTAACAAACCATGAAGTTACTCCTGCACCGCAGCTTGTGAGTGGTTACAGCAAAAAAAAAAGAATGTATACCTTGCGCTTAGATGGATTTCCAACAGTTGAGTTGGTCGGTTTCTTTGCTTCTGGTTTAGGTGGATCATGTCGGAGACTTTTCTTAATGGTTCCAGAAATTTCTGATACTCGTTTAGCCTTTGAAGGATCAATATTTGGTGGTTGTGACTGCATTGTACCAGAGAGTTTGTCACGAAGATCTCGGACTACAGATGCCTTTCCACTTTGGTAACCTTGTTGAGAACCTTTCTTCTGAAGCTTCCATCTAAGATCAGTGGGATCAACAGATTCTGCAAATATAAAACATCCAATCAATGACATTAAAAAGTTAATTTAAAGAAAAATGAGGGACTACTGATCAAGTTTGGTAGGTCATAGATCTTTGTACTGGAAGCTTCAGGTCGCCTGTCATCCTCATAAAGATCATGCTTCCATTTGTCATCACTTTGCCGTTGCCTGAAAAAAAGCACAAGAACTACTTATGCAGGTGGTTGAAAGCAAATACAGAAAAAACAGAGCTATGTCCATAACATCATAATAGAAACTCCATAAACCTATAAGCATTATCATGAAGAACATCAAAAAGAAAACAACAAAAGCAGAACTAAAAATAAGCAAAAGATAATGTGAATTTACAAAAATTTATAGCATTGTAAAGCTTGTCGAACTGTCATTGACACCTTCAATGCACTTTGTTTCATTATAAAAGAAGGGCCCACCTGCTAATTATCATTAAGCTAATAAGCTCCTTTATTATATTCTTGCCGACCAGCAGATATACAAGTAGTCTAGTTTATCTAATCATAATTAATATTATCATGGAATTCACTTTTCTTATCATTTAAGGTACAATACCAAATAGCATAAGTCTTCAAAGTACAAAGACCAGAACTGTGTCGACAAAAACTTAATTGCAGGCTAGTTACACATGGATAGAAAGGATAGGTAAATTGCTTTCTTCTCCAGAATTAAAATGAATTCAGTTAGGGCTGCAAATTAGGCTGGCCTCAACCAGAACCTGCTCAACTAGGGTTGGGTTATGTTTAGGATATCTTGACTCAAAACCAACATCGGTCAAGTCTTCACTGCACCAATCCAACCAGAATCCACCTTGAACTCTATTTAACACAAACTATCCAACATGAAGCCTATGCTAAATGCAATAGACAGTTTCATTAGCACCATTTTACATAAAATTTTGACTAGACATATTTTATATAACAATACCTAATACCCAACCTTGATCAACCCAACAAAACTGATCACAAACCTGAGCTTTGGTTATGGTTTGGAAAACCGTATTTATCCGTCCAACTGGACTTGGCAAGTTCAGCCGGCTCCGTTAAAAGCTGTTTTTTCACTCTTTTAACCCAGACAGCTGTCAACAGTTGTTCTGTCAACAGCTGACAGAACAGATTATGATTGTCGATAGCCCTCCTCCTCTCCTTCTCTCTCCTCACCCTCCTTCCCTCCATCTCCTCCTCTCCTATGGAGTTCTCTTTAATCCATGCCGACTTGTACGCTACCATATCCTGTTTTGGTACATGAGAATGTATTGAACCAATGCTGGTCCAGCCAAGGATTGAATTTTAAAATAACCATACACGCAACTCTAAAGTCCCTTGTATGATAGATGGTTAATATCTACCTAACATTTGAATTGTTATCATAGGCATGATTTGGCAATAAAAAATATTTAACTGAAAAGTTGGTAAAATTAGCCTAGAGGTGAAAAGAAATGAACAAATGTCAGCCTAGATGGCAAAATTTAGTCCACAAAAGCATTAATTTATTTTTCAGAGAAACAAATTGCATCAATTGAGTCTAATCTAAAGAAAGAACAGTGTGATGACCACAACACCTCTAATACTTTTTCCCGTCGTCTATTACACTACACCCAAAAATAAATCCTCCTGACCTCCTACCAGGATATGCTGTTTTTCAGTTCTCAGAATTGGAGTGACCATGACTCTCTTATAGTTTACAAGTTGTGCATGGTTACAGCCATGACATAGCTTTCATCCAACAAAAATAGAAATCAAACCTCTCTGAATTAATATATAAAGTTTTTATTTTCTTTCTTTGTTGCATAGCCAAGCATTGCCTTGCTATAAAATAGAAAACAAATTAACGACAGGGCTACAAGATTTACTTATGGTGGTCCAGCAACTTGCAGTGCCTTCTCCTGAAGTTATAACCCCTTCTGTGGCAGTTGAGAGGTGAAGAAGCACAATAATCATGTGCTCTCCCCACCCTCCAAATAAAAGAGAAAGAAAGAGCAATCTATCTACGTCTTAGCCGGACCAATCAACAACCAAAACAAAAGCAAAACAAAGCAAAATTATCACAAATAAATGGAGATCCTTATTAGTCCACATATGCCCAGCAATCACGAATCCATGTAACCTAACTAAATATCTAAATGTTCCATGGTTTACACAACTGAAAGCAATAGATACCAGGATACAAAGTCAATTTGAATATTACATAAACTAACGCAAAACAGATATCTGATTGACAAACAGAAAATGAACTGCAAAAATTCACCAAGTATACCATGCAAGAGTTAAGTTAAGACCTCACATGGGAAAGAACTGTTTCGTTTTTCTTCAGTAACAATATAAGAAAAAGCTTTTTACTCTCTTCAGATCAACAGAACAAAAACATTAGCCCTAAATTTCCTTTCATTTGATGAACTAGATAGCTTATCAACCCATTGCCTTATTGTGACCAACTACGACTGATACTCTTAACTCATATATGCAACTTTAACAATGGTGAAATCCCATTGGATATACTGCAGCAATCCAATACCTTCTTATGAATTCCAATATGTCAAGGGTACCAGGATCATCAAAGACAGCAAGAAAATGGACAAAGAAAAGGAGATATGTATCAACTTGTCCCATAAATCACTACCTGACTAACTGAATCTTATTATCTGTCTCCCCAAAAAAATAAATAAATAAAACAATCCCAATCTCACCTTAAACCCCAATTTCTCATTCACTTATCCACCAGTAAAAAGAAGAAAATGAGTAATTTACTGTAAGGTAATAATTCCAACAGATCATTGATGAATCCCAAATGTGAAGTACATAACTCCTCTTTGGGTAGTATCTAAAAGGACAGTATTAAAAAGGTTTCACATGTCAGGATTAACAACATTTATTCATATAAAGGACAAGTTAATAAGTGGCCTTAGTTTACATTTATTCCTATGAAGAACTACTTAATAAGTGGCCTTAGCATAAGTCTTGTTCTACCACTTGCCTTTTCACAGTGCATCAGCACATCATATCTTCAGTTTTATCATTGTATCAAACTTACTCTCACAAGAACACAACATTCCTTAGAAAATTGAAGATGCTTTTAGCGGCTTAATTACAAAAGTTGATGTCCTGCACCAAACGTCCCTCATCTAAAAGCTGGATGCTAAACACACAAGAACGCCTTCTGTCACAAAAAAAAAGGGTGGAACATAGCATACTAAAGCAGATTTCAGGCGATAGAAATAACGACTAATTCGTGCCGCAAAGAAGCGTCAGGTGGCAACAAAGTCCAATAAAAGGCAAGTCAAGTTAGCATTGATAGCAGATGAGATTTCCTTAACTGTATGAGGAAATCTCTCTACTCTGTTGAGGGAAATCCTCCCTCTTAACCTGTATAAATAGGGAGAGAACAGCTTCAGTGTAAATAGCTTCTTCCATAATTTATATCTTCTATCCTCTTTCAACATGGTATCAGAGCCAAGTTGTGCACGCAAGGTACTCGTTGAATTGTTTGTAAAGCTTCTCCTTTTCGTGAGACGTCGGGACTTGTTCGTCACTCGTTCTTCGAACTAATCAACTTTCTCTTTTACATATCATAAAAAAAAAAATGTCTGGGATGTCTTCCTTATCTCCTTCTGATATTCTAGTTACTATTTGCTGGGACTCATGGTACTTCTCCTACAAGGCTTATCTCCATCAATGCTGCCACGCTAATCCCTTTCAAGTTATTAAAGGGTGGCAACTCTGCATCATAACGGGCCTCAATTTTCTAATCTCTTATTTGGATACGACTTGCTCAGCTACGTTGACGGCTCCTTCAATTGTCCGGCAGCCATGATCAACATCCCCGGAGAACCCAGTCCAGTACCAAATCCGGCTCACAAATTGTGGCTGCGTCAAGATCATCTCATCCTCCAAGCTATTCAAGCCTTAGTTGCTGGATCCGTCGCTCCATTGATATCCTCATGTGGAACTGCTGTCGAAGCGTGGTCTAAACTGCAAACTACCTTGGCGAATCATTCGCGTACTCGCAAGCTCAGTCTTCTATCCAAGCTAATGGTGACAAAATAAGAGGGAAGTATTATCACTGATTATCTACAAAATATCAAAGTTATCATCGATGATTTGGCTTTGATAGATCATTCCCTATGTGATGAAGAGATCATCATCCATACCCTTAATGGTCTCGGAGACGATTACAAGGAGTTGGCAGCTGCAATTCGGGCACGCGACACGCCAGTATCATTTGAAGAACTCTATGACAAGTTGACTGATTATGAGACGTATTTGAAGCGTGAGGACAAGCTGCCCGGACCGACTATCACAGCTCAAGTTAGTCACAAGTCTAAGAGGAAGGGCACTCGGTACCCTCCGAACATCTCCAAAGGTTTGGCCAATACACATCTTGATCCCATGGATTTCATAAGAAACCCCCCTTATCCTCCTAATCATAACTTCTAGCAAAATGGCAACTCCAATAATCGTCCGTCTTGACATCCTACCCCACCAAGCCACCAAAGACAGGTCGTCTGCCAGCTGTGTGATAAAATCGGACACTCCGCTAAAGTTTGTCGGTCTCGACCCCGCCTCCCTGCTCTGTCCCACTAGCCTCAAGCAAATCTCCTAACTACTCCGACGATTAGCCAGCCCAACTGGATTGTCGACTCTGGTGCCTCCCATCACATCACCGTTGATCTTCAAAATTTGTCTCTTCACAACACCTATGACGGCGATGAAGATATCATCATCGGTGACGGTAAAGGACTTCCTATAACTCATACTGGTTCAACAACGCTTACTTCTGATACTACCACATTTACACTCGATGATGTTTTATGCGTCCCTCATATTAAACGCTACCTCATTTCTGTTTCTCAATTTTGCAAACATAACAATACTCCAATTGAATTCTTTCCTGATTCCTTTCTTGTTAATGACTTGAGCACGAGGGCATCCTTGGTCCAAGGCCCGAATAAAGGCAATATTTACGAATGGCCGTCAGCTCCACAAATAACCCGGCCGACTGTTCATTCTTCCGTTGCGGCTCCAGTTGATGTGTGGCATCGTCGTCTTGGTCATCCCTCCTCCCTTATTCAGTAGAAATTACTTTCTCGTTACTCTCTTCCTATTTTTAAATCGCATAGTTCTATAACGCATTGTGATGCAAGTCTTAGTAATAAAAGTCATCGATAACCCTTTGGCTCATCTTTCATTTCCTCCTCTAAACCATTTGAAATTATTTATACAGATATTTGGGGCCCTGCCCCAATCCTGTCTTTTGATAAACTCAGAGTTTATGTCATTTTTGTAGATCACTTCACTAAGTACACATGGTTATATCCTCTTCACCATAAATCTAATGTTTTGACCATCTTTCCCTCTTTTTAAAAGTTGGTCGAAAACCACTTTCAGTCTACAATCAAACGGTTTACTCTAATGGTGGCGGTGAATATAAAGCCCTGGCGTCCTATCTCTCAGCTTGTGGTATCCAACACCTCAAGTCTCCCCTGCATACTCTTCAACTTGTTGGCTCTGCCGAACGCAAACATCGACATATAGTAGAAACTAGGCTCACACTTCTCCATCAGGCCTCCATGCCTTCAAACTTTTGGACAGCAACCTTTCAAACTGTCGTCTACCTTATTAATAGAATGCCTACGCCAGTCCTACAATACTAGTCCCCCTTTGACACACTATTTCACAAACCCTCAAACCTTCGTAAACTCAGAGTATTCGGTTGTCTATGTTATCCATGGTTACGTCCCTATGCCTCTCATAAGTTAACATAACGATCTAATCCTTGCGTTTTTATATGTTACTCTCTTGAACATAATGCTTTCTGCTGCTATAATCTCCACACTCACAAAGATTTTATATCACGTCACGTTATTTTTGTTGAGTCTATCTTTCCTTTTCAAAACCATACATATCCTACCATGCAGACCACTTCATTACCCTTTCCTCACTTGCATATACCTCCGATCTAACCGAACGAGCCTCCCATAACATCATCCAGTTCCTCCCCTCATGATCCATACTATCTCACTCCTCCAGTTCAGCAATTGCTCATTCCCTCCATTCCTACTCCACTTCTTTTTTCTCAAAATATTGGGGTAATTAGTTCAAAATCACAACCGTTATCTTTACCTCCTTCTCGGCCAAGTGACACTGACGTACCTCCACCTGACCCGGCCTGTGTCAATGACTCTCAACCGCTCATTCCAACAACTCAACCTCACGGTCCCGTAGTCTCCAACCATCCTATGACCACACGCTTTAAGAGTGGTATTTTCAAACCACGTCGGATCCTTGACCTACATGCTATCATGGATTCCTCATCCACCATCGTTGAACCCACCACCTTCACTCAAGCCCAAGAATCTCCACATTGGCGTACCGCCATGTGTGAGGAATATAATGCCTTCCTCCATAACTCAACATGTGATATAGTACCCTCTCATTATACACAAAACATCATCAGGTGTAAGTGGGTCTTTCGAATTAAGCGGAACCCAGATGGCTCTATAGCCCGATATAAAGCACGCCTCGTCGCCAAAGGGTTTCATCAAAGACCTGGAGTTGATTTCACTAAGACATTTAATCCCGTTGTTAAGCCGACTACAATCCGACTTATCCTGAGTTTGGCCACCACTAAGGGCTGGCAATTACGATAATTAGATGTTAATAATGCCTTCTTACAGAGGACTCTAACCGAAGCTGTTTTTATGCAACCTCCCGATTTCACTCATCCTCAGTATTCATGGCATGTTTGCAAACCGCGAAAAGCTATTTATGGACTTCGTCAGGCTCCAAGAGCTTGGTACACATAACTTGGCTCTTTTCTTACTTCAATTGGCTTTCTCAACTCCAAATCTGATACCTCGTTATTTCTACGACAACACCGTGGTGACACAATATATATTCTGGTATATGTGGATGACATCATTGTCACAGGCAACAATCCCGTAGAAATCCAAGCGTTCATCAAACAATTGACAAATCAGTTCTCGCTTAAAGATCCAGGACCCTTGAACTACTTTCTAGGCGTAGAAGCTACATTTACATCTTCCGATCTCTTTCTCTCATAAAAAAAATACATTCAAGATTTATTATCAAAAACAAACATGCAGGATGCAAATGCGGTTACAACTCCTTTCTCTACTAATGGCTCTCTCAAATTATCTGATGGAAGTCCTGCTACGGAACCCACTCAATACCGACAAGTCGTTGGCTCCTTACAGTACTTAGCTCTCACCCATCTAAACATCTCATTTATAGTCAACAAATTATCATAGTTTATGCAGAGGCCATCTACTATGCACTGGTCTGCGGTCAAACGAATCTTGCGATATCTTAAGGCGACCCTCAATCATGATCTCTTTCTTCGTAAACACTCCACCTCATCTTCATGCCTTTGCTGATGCCGATTGGGCAGGCAACGTTGATGATCGAACATCCACATCGGGGTATATTGTCTTCCTTGGCGCTAATCCAATCAGTTGGAGTTCTAAGAAGTAAAAGACAATCGCATGGTTTACAACTGAAGCTGAATACCGTGTCATCGCCACTGCCACTGCAAAACTCAATTGGATCACAAATCTGCTTAAGGAACTCAACATCAAGTCCACTCCTATAATATATTATGATAATGTCGAAGCTACCTATCTGTGCGCTAATCCTGTGTTCCACTCCCGCATAAAACATATTGCTATCGACTTCCACTTTATGCGAGATCAAGTTGTCCGCCGTCAACTTCGTGTTTCTCATGTACATACGGTTGATTAATTAGCCGACTCACTCATGAAGCCTCTCGCTCGTAAACTATTTGCATTGCATCGATTCAAGATTGATATCTTTGATATGAGCACCATCTTAAGGGGGCATGATAGCAGATGAGATTTTCTTAACTGTACAAGAAAATCTCTCTACTCTATTGAGGGAAATCCTTCCTCTTAACATGTATAAATAGAGAGAGAACAACTTCAATGTAAATAGCTTCTTCCATAATTTATATATTCTATCCTCTTTCAACAAGCATATCTTTTCCACTGCCTGCATCTTTAAGGTAGTAGCAACCAATCGAGACCAAGAAAATCTTGCCCTAGAAGAGAACCACCGTACGTTCGTTCTGAGCCCACGTATTTGCCCATTTTACCCCACAAAAAATTAAACCTAAGCATCAAAACATCCTACTTGCCGCAAGCGAAAGTGGAAATCAACGAACAGCACACCCAAAGGAAAAGACAAAGAAGAAAGCTTAGTAGCTCGAATGAACGATTAAGAAGATCGCACCTTTTGACCGCTACCACACTAGAGCGGCCGACATCGCCCCCGAGATCCCCGTGCAGGCGCTCTTTAATGGATCGCTTGCGTCCCGCCGATATCTGATCCGCGTACATCTCAGTTCTCGGCCGCGGATGAGAGGAGCCAAAAGAAATCCTACAAGAATCGAGGCAGGCGTGGAACCGGAGAACTATAGGGTTTGCTGGGAACTCTGCGAGAGATTTATGGGAACAGAAGGGTCATACGAACGTAGAAGACATCTCCGTGGGTTCGTTAAAGACCTGAACTGGACAGCAGCGCATACACGTATTATGCACGTTTTCCCAATAATAGATGTGAATACAGATGCATGATTTCTTAAGTCAACATCTTCTTGTAATTGATAATTCTGTGCGGGTACGTCAACATCTTTTAACCAAAAATATTCCAATCTACTCAAATATAATCTAAATAGTTTTTTTTATTTTTTTATTTTTTATATAATTAGAAAAAAAATTAGTCAGAGTTCAGTAGGGTGAAAATTAATTTTGGGTAGGGTAAATTGTGCTAAGTAGTTGTTAATTCAAAACCAACTAAAGTCCTTTTCTAAGCTTGTGAGTTTAATTTTGGTTCCAACTTGGAAGACATCAATCTTGAAAAAAAAAAATTTATATCAAGACATTTACGATAAAAGTTTCTCCATTATATCAAGACATCAATCTCGAAAGAAATTTTTGAAAAAATTCTAGAAGAATGCACGTGGAAAGGTCTTTTATAGTGGGTTTTAAATAACGTTATTATCGAGATAATCAATAACAATTATATATTGCTACACTTAATAACTATCATGGTGTTATGGCATACTAAATACGGGATACGATAATGATTGATTTGACTTGATCATTATGTTGAAGTATTGGTCATGTATTATTCACATGACACTAAGTTATCGATTATGTGTCAAAAATATATTATCCATGTGTTATCATATCAGTCACATTATTCATATAGTATCGGGTTATTGCTCGCCCATCAAATGTGTGTTGTGTATGGTGATAAGGTGTTCATCATTTTCATATCAATAGTTAAGAGATTTTCTTTATTACAAAAGGGAAAACGGTGAAGATAAGTCTTTGATCACAAGACATTGCAATAATTTGATAAAGTTTCAACTAATTAACCTAGCTACTTCATTTATTTAGAGAAATGGGTTTGATAAATATTAAGATAATTATGAAGGAAAAATTTTGATATTTTTTTTATTCTGACAAAGCCCTACAAAATGTTCGATTTACTTTTTGATGCCTTCTACTTAAATCAACAAGTAATTTAATTGGATTACGCACTTCTCAAGAGCAAGAACATCTAAAAAATAATATGTTTTATATTAACAAATCAAAAATAGAGGTTTTTTAAAAGATAAATGCCCTAAATTTTAGGCACGCCATCTTATATTGTATAAAAATAATAATATATGAGTTGATGTCTTATCGTAATTATAACAGTCGTAATGAAATACAAAAACTTACAAGTATAGATATATTTGTATGAGATGGATATATCTATCTTAGTTTGATGTAATACTATCGAATAAATAGACCTTGGATCGTCTAGTTTATTATATACTTAGTTTGGTCTAACATTGTGGATCATGAAAGGTTAGATGAATGAAATTTGTATTATAAAAAATAAGAAAAATAATAATTTTTGATGGATTCCTTTCTAACATAAATTAGATACTCACTTTTAGGAAAATTAATGTCATTTATAGTCTAAATATATGATAGGCAATTCTATCATTAAATATAATGGCCATTCCCCCAAACTAGCAAGTGATCTTTGTCATTAGAACTTGACTTATTTAGGTGGTATCATATACAAATGTGTCTCGATTTTATGATAAGATCTTTGAGCTAGAAGTGAAGGTGTTTCAATCGGGTCTATCTCTTAGTGAAGAGAACTAATTAATTGGTCTCCATAATTATTTTATACTTTAATTAGATAAATAAGTATGAAATGTTAGGCTAAAGAAAAAAAGAAATAGATTTATGAAGTAAACGAAAATTTTAAAGTGATAACATGACCTCAATACTATCTATAGGAGACAAAACTTTATTCAACACATTCAATGTGGGAATGACTTCATTTCTTAACATGATAATATTATGCAAAATTTTGTCTTATTTTATCAAAGACTTTGGACTCCAAAATAATCATTAGAATCGGAATTCATCTATTTTCCTTTAATGTTGAGCATCCTTTTATATTGACCCAACCCTTATATAAAAGTATCCCTTATGCTACCTTGTTTGATCTTATTCAAATGGTTAATACTTGGGATATAATTGAAGATCATATAGTACTTATATTTAAACAATTTTATGATTCTATTTTTTTTGAAAAAAGTATTTATTGATTCATTTCATTAGGAAATAAAATATTTGAGGTCACCGTTCCCAACGCAATTAAGCAAGGAGATGAGCTTGAACGTTACAGTCTCTATTACATGATCATAACTTGGTTAGAACAAAACCAACGGTCCCTCAAAACATTGCCAAAGTGTTATGTTGTGAATGTGTGTGATTGCTCGGAAGGAGTTCTTCGTTGTGGTCTTGAAGCTTTGGTCAACTTTGGTTCTTCAAGGATGGACCAGACCTTAACTTAAAGGATG
The DNA here is from genome assembly GCA_001649415.1 of Musa itinerans. Taxonomy (NCBI): domain Eukaryota; kingdom Viridiplantae; phylum Streptophyta; class Magnoliopsida; order Zingiberales; family Musaceae; genus Musa; species Musa itinerans. The sequence goes on along the minus strand of LVTN01000972.1, from coordinate 93,755 downwards.
GAGTACATCCTCTTGCAGATGCAGCCTGCAGCCACAATGGTATCCCGTGTGTCTTTAAGTAGAAAACCAAGGCCTACACACACAATATAATTATTAAAGGAAGCATTATATTCTAGGTTGTTGTTCTAAAGGAGACCCATTGAATTGGCTTGGAGCTTCGACAACTTCATCCTTTTCGGATTATCCAATCTTTGGCCCTCCTTGATTAGCTAGACCAAGTCTTGAAGAATTGGAATTCAAAATCTAGTTCGACTTGGATTGACTTTTATTAACTTACGGTAAAAGAGCAATGGAAAAGGATGTGACATGAGGAATTCTAGAAAGACTTCCTCCGTATAGGGGAAGAAACGAGAGAGATATTAGTAAATCTAAAGTTTTCATTATCTCACACAAGTTTATATAACAAAATCTTGATTTTTGGAATAACGTTCAGATTCCATATCATTGGGAAATCTTGATATAATAGATTTTCCACCTTTTAGGTACTTATTACCATTATGAGTCCGAGAGTATGAGAAGAGAACATCACCATTTATTAAGGATTTTATATACCAGAGTTTAATGAAATAAAGTGGATAGTAAATTTATATTTCATTGATCATTTCAATGAGATGAGCCACTTTGGAATATTACATCATTTCAGTATGTTAATCAAAGGAGGCTACTTGTAAAAGAAAAAAGTTTGAAATATTTTGCGTAAATATCCATCTCAAAACTGAAACCATTTAACTTTCTAAGGCCTCTAAATGTCCAATAAAAGTATAAAGAATCCCTTTCTAAAGCCAAGAGGATGATATGCAAACTTAAGATTCTGGTGATAATATTTTTATATTTTTCCTTTAAAAATCTCACCTAGAGTATATGTCATCATACTCTATTTTTCACAATAGAAAAATAATTTTTATTATGAAAAGTAGATAGAAAAAATATTCATATATATATATATGTATATATATATATATGTATATATATATATATATATATATATCCTTATTCTACATATCACATCTATATACTACAATAGCTAATTCTAACTCATATTGATATAAAGGAGTTCAATATATTACAGAATTAAGAATGAGAAGAATCCTTCTAATTAATATGGTTTCCATAAAAACCTGAAGATTCCTAATTCCTAAGCCCCTAATAACCTTGTCCATGACTCTGTCAAAATAAGGAGAGAGTCATACTTGGAGTTGTCTTTGTACTAATGTAATTCTCTAGAAGACCTAGTGATTCTTGTCATGATTTTGTTAGATAAATAGGAAGTAAGAAACAGTAAATTAGGCATTGATTAGGATAAAATTATCAGCTTGAGAGTTTAAGCTAGATTGTCATTCTTCAAATTTACTCATATTTTAGTCACAATCTTAAATTGGTAGTTCTCTGAAATTTTCCGATATGATATGCAAACTTAGATACTTAAAGGACCAAACACTCCAGTTCATACTAAGCAATCAACAAATCTAATATTTGGTAATGTGATTATAATATTTGAGAAAGTAGATAAAAAATTTATTGTTGACTTAGATGTTGGTTATTGAATCTCGGATTTTGATGATGAAATTAATTGATAAGTTTGTGATCTAATATGCATTTTGAGTGACGTAGGAGTAGCTTTGATCATGGAGAGACAATTTGATTAAAGCAGGAAGAATCAATGTTAGGTCGAAGTGGAACTTGTCAGAAGATTGGATGTCGAGCCGAAGGCTTCATGCCATGAGTTCGGGCATCGAGCCAAGAAGATCGAACATTGCGCCAAGGAGATCGAATGTTGTAGGAAGATAATATGCCGATTGGGCAATATGCCGAAGGAGAGGACGATGCGTCGAAGGGTCGAACGAAGCACTGGATGAATCAATGATATGTCGGACAATATGTGATTAATGCTTTGTAATAATTGTATAGATTGAAGTAGTTTTGGTTCTAATTAGGTTGATTTAGAATGTAATTAGACCAACTCACTTAAGGGTCAATTGGGCCTAAATTGGGGCTATTTTGGACCAAGTGGAAGGCTTATTCAGTGACCCATAGTTGGCCCAAGTAGTGGCACTACCAGACTGGGCAATGGTACCACCCAGTGTTAGTGTTGTAGGCCGTAGTACCACCTAGCACAGGCGGTGGTACCGTTAAGACTCGAGAAATCCAAGATGAGACATTTTTTGGCTCTATTTTTGAAGTCATTTGAGGTCTATAAATACCCCACTCTTTCCTGCTTAGGTAAGTAAGAAAAAAGAATAGAAAGGAGAAAAAAATCCTTGATGAAAAAGAGTTGGAAAAGCTTGAAAAGTGTCGAGTGTTCCCCTCCACCTCTTAGAGTTTAGAGTTCATTCTAAGATAAGTGTGAAACTTACAAATGTTCTCTCTTGAGCTTGTAAAAAGGAGAAAGAGTTGTAAGGGTAGTTGATCTTTGCCCGTTAGAAAGAAGATCGGTGGTGGAAGTCGGTGGCCTCAAGTGAAGAGGAATCGGAAGTGAACGTAGGTCACGACGACCGAATCACTATAAATTGGTTTACTATTTCTATTATACTTTTTATTCTTATATTGCTAACCAATTTACTTGCTCACTACTTTACGAATATTTTAAATTAAACTGTTTTCCAATATCGATTTTCATTGAATGAGAATTTTCAAATTGAGATTTTTATGTAAGCACCAATTCACCCCCTCTTAGTGCCAAAACGTTCCTAACATTGGTAAGGTTATGAAATAGGTCGAGAGAGCTTGGTGAGGTTATGGAATAGGTTGAGAGAGATAAATAAGTTTGTATAAGATTTGTTCTTCCCTCTAATAGATATGATGATATCATTTACAAATATGAGATATGTGATTATTACTTCTGAAAGGAGTAATCTTATTTTGGGAGGATAATTTATCAAGAAAAAAAAGAAAGAAAGAACCTATTAGATCACGATGAAAAGGTAGGGGATCTCTCATTGCCTAATACCCCCTCTATCCTTTGAACTAATAGAGAGTGACATCATTGATAAAACAAGAGGAGAGTTAATTCAAAAAAACTTGAATCTAACGAGAAATTCATGAAGGTGATAACTTTGATGATGACTTTTCTTGAAATATGTTCAAAAGCTTTCTGAATATTGATTTTGATTATAACGAGACGTTTTTTACGTCTAGATTTATAAGGGTTGTGGACTTATTTATTAACAATCATGTAAGTTTTGTCCTCAACAAAGGCAAATTATATAGGTTGAATAAATTTGTCCAATAAAAGTGTTATTCTCAAAGATAATGTCTTAATTTTAGTCTTATAAATCACATTGCATAATGATATGAGACAAAAATCAATTATCATATGAGGATTCGGGTCTTGGAGATAAAAACTAGGAACTTCACCTCAAGAATCTAGGAGTCAAGAGTAGTGATGAAACAAGATGAAAATTTTCATTTGACTATATCCCAATAACTAATGTAAAACTCAACAGAGAAGATGAAAACTTTCATAATGTGATATTTGACTATATCTCAATAGCTAATGTAAAACTCAATTGGGAATTCATCGAGCCTTGGGCTTTTACCCCAATATATAGAGTTGAGAGCATTATGAATTCTCATAAGGGAGAAGTCTTTGATCAACTTGCCATGGTTGTTGCCGATGAGGGAAGGCAAATCAGGTAAGAGGGGTAAGGAAGAGCCAACATAGTGATTCTCAGTCTAAAGACTATAGGACCAAGCAACAAAGGACTCAAGGATAAGTAATAGTGTTCTTTTTGTCACTCTTTACCGACCATTGGGTTTTTACTATATTTTATCGTTTTAAGTGTTTCTATCTATCTAATATGATAACCTTATGACAATCATGATCAAACAAAGCACCCAAGCCCTTGATTCAACTTTCTCATGTTAGGATCGAGTCGGCACTAAGAGGGGGGAATTAGTGTAGCGAAAAAATTACATCGGTTTAAAAATTTTCATATGATAAAAATCCGATTTCGACGAAAACCGTTTCATTTTTCTTGAATGAGTAGAGAAGCATAGTGTAAGTAAGGATTTAGTTTGCAATAAAGGTAACTAGTAAGAAATAAATGTAAACCAGATTTTTATAATGGTTTGGTCGTCGTGACCTACATCCACTCACGATTCCTCTTCCGTCAAGGCTACCGGCATTCACTAACGGTCTTCCTTCAATAGGCAAAGACCAACCACCTTCTTACAACTCTATTCTCCTTTTGACAGGCTTAGGAGAGAACCTTTACACCCCCACAACCTCCTCTTTTAGACTTCACTAATACTTAGAGTTTGAGAGGAGTTCACACAATATTACAATAGCGTTTTCTTCCTTTTTTGCTCTCAATTCTTATGTGTGTTAACTAGGGATGAGAGGAGTATTTATAGGCCTCAAGTGGGTTCAAACTTGGAGTCTAAAAGTATATCATCCTCAGTATTTGAGGTACTGGCGGTACCACCACTAGTGCTAGGCGATACCACCGCCCAGTCTAGTGATACCACCACCTGACATAATCTCGGATACTATGCCACGATGGTTCCACCTATTGGGTCACTGTTTGGGCCTTTCACTTGGCCTAACACAACCCAAACTTGGGTCCAATTGGCTCCTAATTGAGTTGACCCAATTCTAACCCAATTACGCCTAAAACCTACTTCGATCTAGACAATTATTACAAAGCTAATCAAATGTTATCCGGCATGTCATTGGTTCATCGATGTTTCGTCTGAATCTTCGACGCATCGTCCTCTCTTATGGCCTATTGCTTAATCAGCTAGTTAACCTCTGCAACTTTGATTTCCTTGACGTAATTTTTACTCTTCTTTGCCTGATGCCCGAACCTATGGCCTGAAGCCTTTTGCCGATACATCGATCGATCCTCCATCTTGTCGTCCAATCTTCTAACATGTTCTATTCCGACATAACATGATTCTTTTTGCTTTAACTGTCTCTCCCTGATCAAAGATTCTTACTTTACTCAAAACACAGATTAGATCATAAACACATTAATTGGTTTCATCATCAAAATCCGAGATTCAATAATCTCTCCCTTTTTTATGATGACAACCAATTGGTGATGGAGTTAACCTTAATTCCCCCTATCAATATGTCATATTGATAGAACTCTTAGATTCAAAAATCCAAGCAACATGTTATCATAAAATCATACATAACATCATCATACTTCTCCCCCTTTGTCATCAACAAAAAGGAGAAGTGCAACTATCAAGTGTTTGAGATATGTAAGTTTTATATCATTTTAGAGCTTACAAGTTAGCAATTTTTGAGATGTTCAAGAAATCAACTTTTACTTCTTGAAATATACAAGTTAGCAATTTTTGCTTCTCTTTTGAGATGAGCAAGCTAGCATATTTTTGCATCTTCTTGAATTGTGCAAGCTAGCAAGTCTTTCTCTTTTGAGTTGTGCACATTAGCAATTCTTTTCTCCCCCTTTGTCATTGGCAAAAAGAGGGGAATAATAAAATAACGGTACAATTCATTTCCCTTTATATTAATTTTAAAATTATGACAAAGATAAAGTATCATTCTTATTGCAATATAGCATAATTGAGATAAACCTTGAATTCAAATTGAATTCAAGTCAAAGCAATTTTAATCATGATTTACATCATATGTAGTGCATCATATACATCATCATAATAAAATCGTAAGTATTGCATGCATCATTCCAAATCATAAATATTTCACATCATGATAGTATCAATTTGTCAAATTACATTACATCGTATCATGCATGATTATAACTTCTTATTTATATGCATCAACATAATATCATGAGTATTGCATAATTTCATATCATCACATAAAGGATAATAAGAAAAATTTGATGATAAAATATACTTCATGAATACAAGGAATTATAAAAATCATATCATGAAAGATAAGATCATGTGAATACTAAAAGACATAATTTATTTTGATAAATATTCTCTTTAGTGAATAGCAAAAAGAAACAAGGAGAAATGATCTCAATTTATAGAAAGATTTCAAGTATCAAATATCGAGAAATCAAGATCGTGATTTGGATTAATAACTCATTCAAATCTAAGTCATCAAAATCACTTTAATAAAGAGATTTATAAAATAACATAAATAGATTCATTAATCTCTTTTTTTAAAAAAATAATAAATTAGAGAAAAAAAATTCAATGAGAAAGCTTTCTTCTTTTTATTGTTTCAATTCATATGATTGATTTCATATAAGCATGCCCAAATTTTTATGCCAAATAAAAATATGCATCAACATTTAAAACTAAAAAAGAACTTTCATTATGACAAAGATTGATAATCCATAAATCACAAGAATCATCATGAAATATAAACTCATTAAGCATGATCATTATGCATTATTAGGTCATCAAGTATGGTTTCATTAAATATAAGGCATCTTTAATCAAAATCGAAAAGCTATACGAAAATTAACAAAATATACATTATTGTTTCTTAAGAATATACGGTGTACAAGCATTAGATTTATATCTAATATTTTGTTATATTTTTATAAAATATGAAATTATCATTATCATTTTCAATTAAGTGAATCTAACTCGTCATACAATTGTTATGCTTTATTTTTTTTCAAAATAAAAAAAGCATGATATTTTTTACTTATTATTTATTTATTTATTTTTAAATTTAAAAATAACTCATGAAATGCATCATGTAATTTCGAAATAAAGTAAAGGGATTTTGGTTACCTCGTCGTCAAAAGCCGTTAAGGTGTAGTTTGCCATCTCGCCTTTGTTGGTTTGTTCTTTATCTTCGGATGAACTTGATTCATCCCAAGCCACTTTAAGTGTTTTCTTCTTTTTTATAGCTTGTTCTTTTTAGGTTCATTGTTGTTCTTAGATTCTTGTTTTAAGATTTTTTTAAGCTTTATAGTCAAGAGTTCAAAGTCATTATTACTTGAGCTTTCGCTCGAGTGGTCTTTATTTGTTCTAAGTGTCAAATCCTTCTTGTTCTTTGGAAGGTTATTCTCAAGCTCTTCATAAGTCATACAACTCATTTCGTTGGTCATCAACGACCCAATCAGTTCTTCAATGGGAAAATAGTTCAAGTTATTTGATTCTTATATTGTCATGATTTTAGGATCCCAACTTTTTGGAAGGGATCTTAATATCTTGTTAACAAGTTCAAAATTCGAAAAACATTTACCAAGAATTTTAAAACTATTGATGACATCCGTAAAATGGGTGTACATATCAATAATAGTTTCACTTGGCTTCAAACGAAATAACTCAAAATCATGCATCAAAATATTAACTTTAGAATCTTTTACCCTACTTGTGCCTTTGTGTGTGATTTTGAGTGTGTGCCAAATATCAAAAATCGTTTCACAAATAGACACTCGATTGAACTCATTTTTATCTAAAGTACAAAACAAGGCATTCATAATCTTGGCATTTAAAGGGAAAGTTTACTTCTCCAACTCATTCCAATCGTTCATCGGAAGAGAAGACTTTTGAAAGCCATTTTCAATGATATTTCATATATTGAAATCTAAAGAAATCAAGAAAACTCTTATATGAGTTTTCCAATATGTGTAATTCGTCCCATTGAACATGGGGGACAAATGATAGAATGACACTCTTGAAAGTCGAAAAGAACTATTTCTCTTACGTATTAAACCAAATGAGAAAATCGTGGCTTTGATACCAACTGTTAGGATCGAGTCGGCACTAAGAGGGGGTGAATTAGTGCAGCAAAAAAATTACGTCGATTTGAAAATCTTAATACGATAAAAATCTGATTTCGACAAAAATCGTTTCATTTTTCTTGAATGAGTAGAGAAGCGTAGCGTAAGTAAGGATTCAGTTTGCAATAAAGGTAAATAGCAAGAAGTAAATACAAACTAGATTTTTATAGTAGTTCGATCGTCGTGACCTACATCCACTCCCAATTCTTCTTCCGTCGAGGCCACCGGTATCTACTAACGGTCTTCCTTCAATAGGCGAAGACCAACCACCTTCTTACAACTCAATTCTCCTTTTGACAGGCTCAGAAGAGAACCTTTACACCCTCACAACCTCCTCTTTTAGACTTCACTAATACTTAGAGTTTAAGAGGAGTTCACATAAGATTACAATAGTCTTTTCTTCCTTTTTTGCTTTTGTGTGTGTTAACTAGGGATGAGAGGGGTATTTATAGATCTCAAGTGGATTCAAACTTATTACCTAAAAGTGTCTCATCCCTGGTTTTCGGGGTACTAGCGATACCACCGCTTGTGCTGGATGGTACCACCACCTACAACACTGACACTGGGTGGTACCACCGCCCAGTCCAACGGTACCATCGCCTGACACAGTCTTAGAGATTGTGCTATGACGATTCCACATGTTGGGTCACTATTTGGGCCATTCACTTAGCCTAACACAGCCCAAACTTTTGTCCAATTGGCCTCTAATTGAGTTGGCCCCTAATTCCAACCCAATTATGCCTAAAACCTACTTCGATATAGATAATTATTATAAAGCTAATCAAATATTATCTGACATATCATTGGTTCATCGATGCCTCGTCCGAATCTTCGGTGCATCGTCCTCTCTTATAGCTTATTGCCCAATCGGCTAGTTGACCTCTGTAACTCTGATTTCCTTGGCGTAATTTCTGCTCTTCTTGGCCCGATGCCCGAACCCATGGCTTGAAGCCTTATGTCGATATATCGACCGATCCTCTGGCTCGACGTCCAATCTTCTAACATGTTCTACTCCGACCCAACATGATTCTTCTTGCTTTAATTGTCTCTCTCTGATCGAAGCTTCCAATCTCACTCAAAACGTAAATTAGATCATAAATACATCAATTAGTTTCATCATCAAATTTTGAGATTCAACATCTCAATCTCTTTATGGGTATATTTTATCGAAGATTCAAGACTATCAATCATGTCTCTTTCTTACTTTCAAAGCTTAAGGTTCAAGAAGTTAAGGACATGTATCCAAATATATATATAGTTGGGTAATTCAGTAGGAATGTCAATAGTGGAATGAATCATATACTTGGTTTCAGGATAATTATTCATATACTTGGTTTTAGGATAATTATTCCAAAATACTTCAAACTGAAAAGAGGGGTTTTTATTAGGAGATCTTGATAAGTAATCTAATGTGATGAAAAGAGGGCATCATCCAAAGTAACTTTGGAGAGATGTTTAACATATGTATTGTTATGGTAGGAAACAAAATATTCATTGATTAAAACTAAAACATTTATTAGTCCAAGTAAAATTATTTTCATGAAAGCCCAAATACATTAGATGAATAGAAAAGATGAAATCACAAAAATCTTACTTCACTTGACAAAAATGAAAAGATTTTCCTCCAATCTTACCCAAACTAGCTTCTCATATTACTAAGATAATCGATTGCTTATCTTGGAGAATAAGCATAGTTTAGATGTGATCTAGCTTCTAAGCAACCAATAAACTTGTAGAGAATACTTATAGAGCAATAGGAGATAGTTGAGCATCCCTTTTATAGTTTGTTGAATACCCTTAACTAACACAAACAGTGGCCTTCCTAAAAATATATTCTAAGTTGGATAACCATTGCCGGTCTTGATCAAATTTCTTAGGTAAACCTAGCTCTCCTTCTTTTCCTTACAATTCCATGATATAAACTTTATTAAGAAGTATGCGAGATGGAAGAGCCAACAAGGAGGCTATTGTCCAGTAGATTATTTATATCAATTAGATTTTTTTTTATTTATTTGCTTTATTGGAAAGAAGAGGGAAGGACTTTCTAAGTATGACCTTTGAGACTAGTTTTTTTCTTCGAATCTAGCCACTCGGGGACTTCTTCGTAGATGATAAAAGTTTTATCGGGGAGTTTCATGACTTTCACAAGCTTCTTGAATACATATGTGACTCACGCCATCCTGTCTTTTAAGGAGTTTGATACCTTGGATTCTCTATCATGCATATATATCTCTATAGGTAACAAGAAGAGGGTAACCTTAAAAAGGAACTCTCCATCGATTGTGGAGTATGTGAGCATTTCAATAAGGAAGGTCTTCCTATTTTGTGAGAGCGCATATGTACAATGTATATTGAAGAAAATCATTTTCCTAACAAGGGGAGGAACGAGATGTCTATATCATTACATGGGTTGATGCTACATTGTTGATATTATAGAGACTCCTTGAAGGAATCTTTTCTAAATTATACACTTAAGTTATATACTTGGATTGAATTGGTAGGGGACTCCATGCCTAAATCTAGATCATCCCCATTATTAACGATGAGAGTGATTCACTACTATAATAATATTTTATATCCTAGTTCAATGACATAATATTATTAGGTTGGTTAGATAGTCATTTCCTATGATAGGTTAGTTGGCATTTGAGCTTTGGACCCATTTAGCCTCAAGACCTATCGGCATATGGAAAGTGGAGCACACACCTAGGGAATCTTAGATAGGGTTGGATCGATTTGACTAGGCCTAATTGTGCTTATGAACCCAAATTCATGATTCAAAAATTCGATCATTTTTATTTTCTGGAATGGGTACTGAAACCATAATTATTCGACTATTTTTTTGATTTGCTTTTGGATACTCGACCTTAGCATTGAAAACATTAGATCGATGTCCCACCATTCTATAGTTGTAGCATATATTTAAAATATTTTCTTAAGTAATTATTTGAAAGAGGTTAGATGAAGGTTTGTCTCTTCGTCTTTGATCTAGAAGTTGTATATGAGTGACTTGAAGAAGTTCATAAGAATATAAACTCTTGCAAACTTGCCTTTTGCTATCTTTAAAAGTTTTAAAATAACTATTGCTATTTGGAACAAGGTATGATTTATGAATTCAAGGGGGAGATATGAAAATTATAACTAAGTAGCTCATTCAAGGACTAAAAATTTAACTTCCCAGAGATTATAGTTAAGGCCATCCCCTCAAAACTTTGCTTGTCAAATTAATGATATGAACTTATCTTCTTCCTCCGATGAAAATTTAAAGCAACATAATTCAAATGTTAGATGAATGATCTGGTAGTCAGAGTTTAAGCTTTATCTCTTTAGTAGTTCAGTCCTGAAGAAATAAAGTGACAAAGAACACCCTAAATATTTAGGGTGAGGAGCAAATTGTCATTGTTCCTTAGCATCAATAATGTCTTAGGATTCTAACTTTAGCACATTTACGGAATAAATTTTAGATTCTTTGAACTTTTTCATATTCTTTAAAGCTTTCTAAGTCACTGTGATGTGCTGTGCACTATGGAAGAGGCTTGCCTACGTACTTAGGCCTTCATGAGATTCTCTCCACAAGATAATATATTAATTAAAAAAATATAAGTTCAATGATATTGTCGGTGAAAAAGAAAACCATACGACGAGAGCAAAAATGATAGAAGTTAGAGGGTTTGCGGAGAAGAGTCACTTGAGGAGAGAGGAAGAGTTGATGAAGTCATCTCTTCAAAGAGGATATTTTATACGTTAGAACTCATTTAATTTTTATTCTTAAATATCAAAATCTTTTAAAATCAAATCGATCCAAATTTGATTTTCAAATCAAACTCTTATAAAAATCTGAATTAAAGGTCCAAACGTCCAAAAAACAAAATGCTCGCTCATAAAATGTCCAAAAAAAAATCAATATCGGATAAATTCCTCGAATTTCTGAATTTTCTTTATCAATCTTCCATTTACAATGACAATATTTTAATTATTTCGCCAGAGAAATCGTGGTCAAAGTCCGGTTGACAACGATCGGTCGGTATTATTTTGTCCGTCGATGACGTGTGAAGGTCACGATGACGGCGTACTACGTCCAGTTGAATCCCACAGACGCTTCATCTTTTATCTCCATAAAATATCTCTCCCTCCTCCGTCTCTGTTAGTCTCGTCCACAGAAGGCCTCATACTATCCACAGATGTAACAACACCTTTAAACCTCCACAAAACCCTATCTATCTCCCTCGGTAATGGCGAATCCGTCTTCTTTCTCCATGCTTCTGAGCGCTGCTTCGCCGAGCCCCATCAGTTGATTCATGGCTGCAGCGAGCGCCCCTCCGCTTCCAATCTCGACGCCGAAGCGCCTCTCCCTCCGCTATCCCTCTCGTTCCAGACTGGGATGGCTTCCGGTCCCCAAGTGCCCTCTCACAAGAGGGAATCCGCGATTGATCTTCTCGTTCAGGAACACCGCCTTCTACACCGAGGGGGCCGTCGCCCCCCGGTTAGAAAGGCCTGAGGCCGAGCCGGACGACATTGCTATCCTCAACGAGAGGATCCGAAGGGAGCATAAGCGCAGGGAGGGAGCCAACAACGGAAGCTCGATGGACTCCGTCGAGGCCGATAAGTACATCAAGCTGGTGAAGGAGCAGCAGCAGAGGGGCTTGCAGAAGCTCAAGGGGGATAAACATGGCAATGTGGGCGGGTTCGGGTACCAGGTTGATCCCTACACGCTTCGGCCTGGGGATTATGTTGTGCATAAGAAGGTTGGCATTGGGAAGTTCGTCGCCATCAAGTTCGACGCGCCAAAAGACTCATCCTCGGGCCCCATTGAGTATGTCTTCATCGAGTATGCTGATGGTATGGCTAAGCTTCCTGTCAAGCAGGCATGCCGGATGCTGTACCGCTACAATCTGTGAGAATTCTCTCATCACATCAATAGTATCTGGTTCTCTTTCACATTCTTAGTTGAGTTAATATCTACCAGAATTTGAATTTATAACATTTGATATTTAAAAGAAAATTGAAGTAATGGAAGATAGAGATGAAAAGATTATGCATATCAAACCTCAGCGGTCGTTTGATACATGTATAAGGGTTAAGGGAATAGGTGATGCTATCCCATAACTAAGTGCATTGTAATGGCACATACCTTGTTGGGTTTGAAAATGCATCAAACTGTATCCTTATTTTCTTTCACCTAGACAACAAATGGTGCAAACAAAGGGAATAAGTTCTCTGATCGCTGGAATTGCATGTTCCACTAAAAAATGCATCCTTTGATTGTAGTAAGTAGGAAAGAGAGAAAGAGTAGTGGGACTATGGTGGATGAGATATAAGATAATATTTGATCCTCACATAATTACAATTTTTCTTTACAATTTCTACACCATGAAGTTCCATTTATTTGTAGGGATTAGGAGACAAATCCTTTAAATTTGCAATCATTATCATGAACCTATGATAAGGTTCATGTACCTTTTCATAATGACCCTATTCAATATGACCTTCCATTTTCATATGCCTTTTGTTGGTGTCTCATCTCGACAAAAGACATAAGATAAATAGAATAAATTTATTTTCCAACATAATTCCTTAGTTTTCTTCAAACATGTATTCACAACAAGCTCTTTAATTTGAAAATTAATTTTGAACTAAGGGGCTTCTGAAAATATCGACATCTTGATATTCTAATTTGATGTAACTTGATATTGTCTCTTCTTTCTTAAATAACCTCTTCTTTTATCTTTCTTTTTCTACATTCATCTTTTATTTCTTCATTTTATTCTCATCCAGTTTGACCATGTTTGTCAACCACTTCCTTGGCCTCTTCCATGTCCTTGACTTCTATCAAGACCACAATTATAAAGCCTTCATTTTATTCTCATCCGCTTTGACCATGTTTGTAAACCACTTCTATGGCCTCTACCATGCCCTTGATTTCTATCACGACCACAATTATAAAGCCTTCATCTTTCTCCTTTTAAGGATGTTTAAAGAATTTGTTTCTTCATATCTGGACTCTTTTCAAGGTGTTTATAAGAGTTTGGAAGATACCTTTGAAAAGGTGTCATGACCTTATGATACCCTTTACGTAGGTCTTTTGGACATGCATCGAACCTTGCTCTTATGGAGAGAGCATTTTTCTAGCTGATGATGAGTTAGGAAGCATAGGAGTATGTGCAGATATGCGTCACATGTCAATAAGACAAGGTGGAGGGACAAAAGCTAGTGGGTCGATTGGAGCCTTTGCTATCACATCCTTAGCCTAGCTTAGCTTAGTTGGGATTGCCTAAGGCGTGTGACACTCAAGTGATATTCGTCCGCAAGGGTTAGCCTAGACCTTAACCTTGTACAATCCACAAAAACCATGCATAGAGAAGAAAAATTTAGAAAGACGAACACACATATAATATGCTACTATCGTACATAAAGACAAAATAATTGGGATTGCAAGCAACACAAAGCAACTAGTTTTTATTAAGCACAAAAAACTCACTCAAATGGGCTGAATGATCATGTACAAAGGGGTTCGGAAGGTAGGTATAGGCCCAATATTTTCTTAATCTATCGGTTGAACATAAAACGAACATGCTAAAGATGTTGCACCATTCCTTAGACATATAACCAAGGCCTCATTTGGTCTGGTGCCATCCACGGGGTTGCAGGGTGCTGAGACAACTGACATTTCATGCCCATTCAGCCATAACACACAAGAATGGGGTTGTTTTGTCTGTTTCCCTTGTGTGCGAAGCCGCATAGCCAGAAGCGTTTCTGAGTTTTCTCAAGAAAACCAAAAAACAAAACACTTCCAATAAAGCAAAATAGGACTGGCAATGCTTCATGCCTGTACAATCTGCCTAAGAAAACACTTCAAAACACTTGGTGAAGTGGCAGAACCTTCCCACTTTAGAAATAAGTTGGGAGCTAGAGAATGTTTTGAGGCATGAAGAATATATTATATTAACATTCAAGCACATGTCAACAAGGACATTGACAGTGTAAGTGGGAGGACATATCATGGATTGTAGCCACATCCTTTACTGCAGCAATAACAACTTTGGTTGCACGAGCAGTTTGCCACTTTCATTTTTGTTATGTTTTTTATACAGCATAAACTTGAGAGGCATACGGTAGGCTTGTATTGTCAATTTTGCTTGTATTTGAGTCCTTATAATAGAAAAGATTGTTGCGAGCTGAAACTTAATGAACAGGGTGCAACTGGGCCAATATAGCCCGCTTCCAAGGCCGTCATAGGAGGTTTTTGGTGAGCAGAGCATTTAGCAAAATGTTAGCCTTCTCAGACCCAAGGAACTCTCTAGGTGGAATAAGGGTTTGATGTGCTACTCGAGAGGCAAGAAGACATATTAAGTGAGCCTTACATGTTGCTTTGTTTGATCACCATGTGTGTTTGGCATTCATTTTGCCCCTCTCTACCTTTGGGCCCTTCACAGCATTCATTCAAGCTTGTCGACTGACCCTTGTTGCCTGACAAAACTTTTAGTTGCCTTTTGTTGCTTGTTCAATCTATATCGAGTGCCTTGTAAATAGCTGTGCATTCACTTATTGATTTACTTTCTGGTTTCTCTCTTCCAAGTGCTGCCTTGCCATGCAAGGTTAAAAGTTTTCTGGCTCCTTGCTAATAGGTCTAGCACAAGAGTTCAGCACAAGTGAAGGCAAATCATTAAGTTAGTTCCAAGTGCCAAGCATATCAGGTGGTGAGCTTGGTATTGGACTAGACCTTGCAGAATTGTCTTGTCCATGTATCGATCGGTTGTTAGACCAGTCAATACCAGACCATATGAGTGGTATGATTGAGATTTGGATCAATTTCCGAGAGTAAATATTTGTTGCATGTGGACTTGCATATGCAATTAGGTTTCATATCATGGAAGTCTATCGTAGAATATACTCAAGTTTGCTTCAAATATTCACAATTTTCCTTGCATTTCCGAAGAAAAGAACTACATGCTTCTATCTACCAATCCTTTCTGTAGCATATGATGTAATTTTCTCTGTAGCATACATGGTATTCCTAAATTTATTTGTTCAGTATGCATCGCACTCACCTATTATCAAATATTCTTTTGAATCCTCACTGTACCTTTATGATAGTCCTTTTTAGTTTTTACATTGCATGTCTCATTCCATCAGATCATGCTGCAGTTGATTTAGGATATACATTTATGAGCATTTACTTGACCCTGAGATCAACTGAGTATTTTGTTCTTAGGGATATATATTAAACATTTCTTCAGCTTATTCCTTTTGCAGTCCAAATGAAACAAAAAGGCCACGAGCGTTGAGCAAGCTGAGTGACCCTACTACATGGCAAAGGAGAAGGATAAAAGGGAAGATTGCTGTTCAGAAAATGATTGTTGACTTGATGGAACTATACTTGCATAGGCTGAAACAAAAAAGGCCACCATATCCAAAGAGCCCATCCATGGCTGAATTTGCAGCTCACTTTCCTTATAAGCCGACCCCAGACCAAAAAAAGGTTCGTCTATTCTCACTACAGTTATGAATCTCATAGCACTGGTTTTGGGGATTCCTCTTTGTGGTGCCATATCCTGAGCCTCAATTGTAGTGCTTTACAGTTTATGATCTACTAGGTGAGCAGATTTTGCTAACTTCTGATGGTTCAACCTTCTTTTCATGTTTAGAGCAAAAAAAAATGCTATAGAACTAGTCTGCAGAGTCATGTGATAGATATCTTCAAAACAAGTGTTCATAGATTATAACTGAAGATTTCAGGCAACAAAACCAGATAGGTTCATAACAAAATTTTGTTCTATTAGGCTATTAGTGCCCATCATTTTGGTGATGTTTGACACATCACATGCTGTTTGCACAGTCCATATGCCTTTGCACTGACATGGGCTTTTTAGTGACAACAAATAGGAGAAAAAAAAGAACAAAGAAACAAAGAGAGGCAAGTAAAGACTCATTCAATGTAGGGAATAACAATAGCTGCAATACCATGTGCATTTCTTTAGTATTGCTGTTCACTAATGGGTCATGGGAGAAGCAGGCATCACTGGTCAAAGTACCGAGTGATCAGGTAGGTAAAAGAGCAGTATTGTTATGAAACCACAGCAAAACCCATGAGCCTTTTAAGATTAGATAACTCAGGCTTTCTTAGGCTGACTTGAGTGAGTCTTTGGTTTGGTGTTTAGGCCTGCAGTAGAACTAAATCCATAAGCTGGCTTATTAATGAATAATGATGATAACATCCTTCTGAATCCAGAGCCAAATAATGCTCCATCTCTTTGACTTGTTTCTATTTTTCATCTGAGGGAGCACCAATCTGGAAGTCTTTAAAAGGTATCATGCGTGTGCCTGTTGTTCATTGACTTGCTTGTCTGTTTTGGTTAAGATTGAGAGGCATTATAATGCTTGCTTCCTTATCCTTTTTCTTTAACTTTTTTTTGAATTGTGGAGTGTATCTAGTGTGGAAAGGTGGATGATTTCTTTCTTCTATTTCATCTGTGCACTTAATCTAGCTGAAATCTAGCATGCTTTTTCTTTTTTTTTTTGTCATTACAGCATGGAAATAGACTTAAGCTTTCTTGGATGACTCTGTGCATTTTTATTACTTACAGGCATTTATTGATGTTGAAAGAGATTTGACAGAAAGAGAAACTCCAATGGACAGGTTGATCTGCGGAGATGTTGGCTTTGGTAAAACAGAAGTAGCATTGCGTGCTATTTTCTGTGTTGTCTCTGCTGGAAAACAAGCTATGGTTCTCACACCAACTATTGTTTTAGCCAAACAACACTTTGTTGTAATTTCTGAGAGGTTTTCTCAGTATCCTCATGTAAAGGTTGGGCTGCTGAGCAGATTTCAGGTATGCTAGTCTTTAGAAGGTTTAAATGTGTTCTATATCAATTTTACTGTTTATCTTTTTCTTTTCTTTTTTCAAAATCTTGATTTACTGTTCTACACCTTCAGTTATTTTCTTGTCTTTATTACTGTGTATGCATAAAGGAAGGACTGTCGGTCTGATTTTAATAGTGAAAACTTCTACTTGTTGAGATCATTTGAAGAGTACATTATGAAGATTGTTGAATTCTATGGTGCTGAGAACATGGAAAACATACCTAAATATTGGTTTACTGGTGTACCAGACCCACTTACCAATTTGACAAGTTTTTGAAGATGTCAACTCGAGTAGCTGGGAAAAATCTTGACCGTTGATAGCACGGTTGTGAGATCAGATTCTGTGTTCACTACTTACCTTCTGCTATATGATTTGGCAATAACTGAAAATTGACACAAATCTGAGATCTAGTTTGTAATTACCAGCTTAAGGTTTTCTTGTTAGAACTTGCATATACATCTCAATTTTGCCCCCTTTGAAGCTTAAGGGCATCTCCTTGATGTAGGCCATATAGTCCAAGGCTTGTACCACTACATAATATAGCTTGTAGAAAAATTTCAAGAAGAAATCTCTGAAGTTGGAGATATGAGTCCAATAAATCTTAAGATAAGAAGACATATCTTTGTAGTTGATAATCTGATGGCTTGTTCACTTTCGAACTCAAACCGATACATATCTGAAATAGCACATATGTGCATGACCTTATAACTAATCTGAAAAGAACCTTCACAATAATGATGAAAAATAGCCCTTGGCACTATAATAAGATTTGAGTAGTGGAAGAGTCTGCATCTAGCAGAAGGGTTGTGTGCCTGAACCATACACTTGGTTTTAGATAATAAGGAAAATCATCCAAAACTATCTAAATAGAATATTAGGGATCAATATTAAGCCAATATGAGTCTTCCCAAGGAACCCGGAGTGGCTGTAGCTGAAGGACTACATCAGTTTAGTTTATTCTCTTCCTTGTGAGCATCTAATTGTCCTTCAAGTGTTTGATCAGCTATTGGAACCTCAGGATCTATTTACTTGAACTAATTCTGACTTTTGCTTGATCTTCACTAATTTGCAACTTTGATGAATTTTTTTCAGCTACCTTTATATGATGGATCTTGGTTGGAAGAGTTTGCATCCTTGAATTTATAAACTTGGGAAGAAAAACATAGCCGGTAAATCATGGTTGTTATGTACCCATCAGGGTGTATCCTTGAACCATGAT
The DNA here is from genome assembly GCA_001649415.1 of Musa itinerans. Taxonomy (NCBI): domain Eukaryota; kingdom Viridiplantae; phylum Streptophyta; class Magnoliopsida; order Zingiberales; family Musaceae; genus Musa; species Musa itinerans. The sequence continues at coordinate 74,991 of LVTN01000972.1, read as the reverse complement.
TTTCAGCATACCATTCATGTATTTTATGGATTACCCTAGAATACTTCAAAGTCCTAGAAAGATTAGGAGTTTTTCCACTAATAGCCCTAAAAATAGAAAATGGATATAAGCCTCTATGACTATGTCTTGAACTTTGGTTACCTTTTGTGCACTGATTTTAGTATAATTAAGACTTTTCTCTCCTTTTTATTCTTGGATAATTTATTCTCAAATTTCCTGAGTTGGGAGATTACCCTAATAGGAGAGTCATATCCTATCTATCAGTATGTTGGTCTACAAGACTTAATGGTTATCATCAATAATTTAGGAGGTCATGTAATTACGGCCTGTTATATCCAAGTTATTGAGCAGTGGTGTGCCAAGCTAGGTATTGACATTTATTATTTATTCCTTGACTTGTCTCTTCACCAACATCATTTTTAAGTTGTAATCCTTTAGCATTGGAACTTTGGAAATAACATGGCTTTTTGGTTTTTCTCTTATAATAGAAGTTAACTGATAGTGATCTCCAACTGTATGCTTTAGTTTATTGTGATGCCAATTCTCATGACTCCTAATCCTTCATACAGTTCACACTTTGTCTTGCATTCTTTGTCACCATCAGTGAGGGTTGGTTCTATCAATGTTATGAATACCGTATGATGTATCGGTGTACTGAGCTTTGCTCGGTACGGTATGGTACAACGTACCAAGTGGTATGCCTAAATTAGGCGTAAATCCCTCCGAAAATATCTGAAAAATAAAAAAAAAGTTAGGATAGGGTTTTTAAGTTATAAATAAATATATATTAAATATAGTTTTAGTAAAACTAATGTAAATTAAGTAAGAATAGTGCCATATATCTTTTTCGGGCTTTGAGGAGTAGCCTTGTGTAAGGTTCGTAATTTCGGATCGTCCTTCCGTTAATATTGAATTATCTACAGAAAAATTATTTGAATTGTTAGATTATTTTTTATATTACTTAAACTTTAAGATTCAAATGAACTAACTAGTCACATATGTAGATATACCTGATTCTACCATCAAAACGAAAAATGGGCCTCCATGGGTGGTGGATCGGGGTCCTCGATTCTATGTATATGTATATCAATATGATATGTTTGTTGGACCCAATCCTGAAATTGATCCCATGACAGTGTATTGATACACCGTATGTCATTGGTGCATCAATGTGGTGATGGTCGTAGGTTGATCGTCATGAATCAGGTATCCGAGGCGGCTCCTAAGGCATGTATTGGTGAATGTCAGAACTTCTACTTTCACTACTGATCTGTTGCTCCATATCATACTATTAATTGGAGAAGTATGACTAATTATCACCGTACTGCTGTTGGCCGTAAGATTCTCTATAATACGATGACTATTAATACATTGAGCTTCGTTCTGTTTCTATGTCGTGTAGGCTCTCTGGCATTTGCTCAAAATCAGCCATTGGTTTCCCCTTCTCCTTCCGTGCATAAACTTGACCAGTATCTTGTCGATTTTTATGATTTGAATCTTCGATGACATGTGTAAAATGCTGCTGCTCGGTCCATGCACCACCCTCAAATTGTGTAGACGGGACCAACGACTCCCTAACGTCACCACCATCATCGATCGAGGCACTGCTGCCCACATCGAAGCACTGCTGCCCACGTCGCTGCCATGTTTATGGACCGAGCGAGTTGCTGAATGTGATTGTGAATGTGTCTCGTTGCTTGACTCGATTCTTTCCAACGGTGCAGCTGATGCTACTACTTTCCCATTTGTCTTTGCCTTTGTATGCTGGGCGGACGACTGTGACAATTGGGTGTTTATAATTCCTAGAGTAGTTTGACTCGATCTTGTTTGGCTCATTCCGCCATGTTTTGACCGAGGGGGATTTTCTTCTTGCTGGGGATGTGCTTCCTCTTCTTTTATTGCCTGGGTGATAAAACACGAAGGACATTAAGGATCTTCCACCTCATTTAGTATAGGATCTTCTTGGTTCTTCGTCGCTTCGACCTACTCTAATATCGGCTCTGAATCTTCGTTGTAGAAATGGAGGTCGATGGTATCAATTTCTAGTTCCTTTGGCTCCTTGTCTAGCTCGGCACACCACAATCTTAGTTACATGTTATAGTGGACATATATCAGTTTCTCCAATCATCTATACGATAGTCTGTTGCGGACCTTCGTGTGAATCAATGCGAACATTGACCAATTATGTTCGCAACCACTAGATGTCATCGTTTGTGAAAGTACATGAACAACAATCTTCCTTAAATTTGGTGCATCCCCTTCAAATTGTAGTTACCACTTGACTGCAAAAAGATATAAATAACATTTTATTAGCATAACTAATAATTAATATAATATATAGTTGATAATCAATATGTGTAATTTTTTCTCGCTAAGATCCATAGTGTAACGACACGATACAACTACAACATCGGAGAATGAACCAATTGTAGCTCAGAAGAATCGACCCTCCATAATAGCATCAGCTACATTAACATTGTTTAACAAGAGTCGATATATAACATTTCTTAGTGTCGTTAGTAAATCATTTTGCGTTCCAAGAGTATACCAATATTGAATTGTCGGGTTTAGATAATACGCTGCAAGACATAATTTTGTTAACAAGAATTTTTTATATAATAAAAAAATTATGAATTAAATTAAACTGAATATGAATTTACCTGCATTATGGATATCTTGATTTATATGAATTTCAGTCCTACAATCAATGATCTGTAAGATAAGGCATCTGTGGATGCTTGTCCATATCGACCTTACGGAGGACAACATAAAGTGGTTCCACACTTTCTATGATTTTAATCACGGTCTCCCAAAATCGAAAAGAAAGAATGGTCTTTTCCATCTTCTTTTGATTGCTCAATCTTGAATACTTAGAATCAGACCATTCCTGTGAGGTGACCATTGCCTTGAGGCCCTACCTCTTTTGTTGTAATGACTTTAATGCAATGAAATTGATAACAAACCGAGTGACTCCAGGTCAGAGTATCTCACACCATTTACATACTTTTACATTAAAGAGTGGACCCAATGATGATTATATATAAACTTTGTAATTGACTGTGCTCGAGCTGCACACTTGCTAATCACTGAAAGCTTGCCAATATCCTTCAACATTAGATCTATGCAATGAGCTGCACATGGAGTCCAAAACAATGTTTTTCTTTTGCTATTAATTGTAAACTGACATTCTTGAAATTTGCTCCATTGTCGGTGATTATTTGGACAATGTATTGTGATCCAATCTTCTCTATTATAGTGTCCATCAAGCTCTAAATATAGATTGCATCTTGGATCTTGTTAGAAGCATTAACTAACTTATGAAACACCACCCGTCTGTTGCAATAAACAAGAAAGTTGATGATACTCATTCTTGTTGGCCCTGTCCAATTGCCACACATCAGTATCACCCCATATTCCTCCCATTTCCTCTTGAAGGATTTGATCCAATCCTTCAGTTCTACTACCTCATTTAAATACACGTCGTGAATCCCCTCAGTGTTAGAGGTTAGATTCCCGTGCCAGACTTAGAGGAGACTATGCTTTGATAATATAGACCTTGGGCTTTGTTTGCTAGAATCCTATGGAAGTTAAACCATTTTGAAATTTCCTTCTTAATATCTCTCTTAATATCTCGCTTTTCTTTTGTATGTGCATTGTCAATCCGTGTCTGTTTTACTGTTTGTGGATGATAGGCTTGTAAATCAATATCAACAATATCTATTGCGGACCTCTTGCTAAGACCTCTCATAAAACCACGGAGTCCACCATGCCTCATGCTACTAGTTTAGCCCAACTGAGGAGGGGCAGTTGGCTGCCTAATCCTAGTCGACCTTTGGATTTCATTGCTACCACCATGCTCCCATTGTGAGTTAGGTTGTCGATGCCACAATGCTTCGTCGTACATATACTGATGCTCCAGTGATGAACGAATACTAGTTGTGAAATTCAAGTCGATTTCATCGTTGCGACCCTCATACTCGTCATAAATTGGTTCTTGCGTAGCCCTACAGTATTCTTCCTCAGCTCTTGCCTTCTTTTTTATTGTATATTCTCTTGTTTATTGTAACTTGTTTTGAAATGATTTACGAACCTCGGTCGGAACCTCCTTGCATTTTGCAACATCGGGATACCCACCGACCAAATGCATCTTCACCTGATGATTCCTCCAACCTTGCCAATGTAGTCACAATAAATATATTGCCAATAATGACGATTCCCCTTCATCTTTCGGGCATGAGCCCATGCGTCATCATATGACTATTCTTTTGGTGCCATATTCCTACCAAATTTAAATTAAATAAGCTATAAATACGTAAAGCACCCTAATAGGTATTAAAGACATTGAATTGATCCAATATCGATCAAATTTTGATTAAATCATCATTAAATTCACTAATCGCAATATTAAATAACTCTATTAAATCCTAATTAAACCTATTTTACCATCATAAATATGTTAAACACATAAAAGAAGCATTAAATACATAATTTTGATCAAATATAGGTCAAATTACGATGAAATTATCATTAGATATATTAATCACATTATTTACATAGTTACCCACTAATTATTTCTCTTTCAACACTTTAAACATGTCGAACACCCTAATAGATATTAAAGACATTTAATTTACCAAATATCGATCAAATTATGATTAAATCATTATTAAAATCACTAATGACAGTATTAAATAACTTTATTTAAACCTAACTAAACATTACTACCATAAACATATTAAACACATAAAAGAAGAATTAAATATGTAATTTTGATCCAATATAGGTTGAATTACGATGAAATCATCATTAGATACACTAATCACACTAGTAATATAGTTAATTACTCATTAATTATTTCTCTTTTAACACTCTAAATATGTCAAACACCCTAATAGGTATTAAAGATATTTAATTTATCCAATATCGATTGAATCATTATTAAATTCACTAATCATAGCATTAAATAACTCTGTTAAAACCTAATTAAACTTATTTTACCATCATAAATATGTTAAACACATAAAAGAAGCATTAAATACGTAATTTTGATCCAATATAAGTCAAAATTAGATTCACTACTCACACTATTAACATTGTTAATTACCCACTAATTACTTCTCTTTCAACACTCTAAACATGTCAAATATCCTAATAGGTATTAAAGACATTGAATTGACCTAATATCGATCAAATTTTGATTAAATCATCATTAAAATCACTAATCGCAGCATTAAATAGCTTTATTAAAACCTAATTAAACCTATTATACCATAACAAACACATGATCCGATACTTAATATGCATGAAATATAAACATTTGACCTATTAAGTGTCTAATTTTGAATAAATCAATATTAAACACACTAATCACAATATAAAGATCTCAATTATTCCCTAATTAATATTATTCTTTCATAAAAAACATATCAAACAATATATTAGACAATAAATCATACATCACTTAAAATAGGCTTAATCATCTCATAAATAAAAAAAAATCTAGAAAGAGAATACATACCTCTTGATCCTTTCAAATTAGCCTCATAAATTTGATTCAATCCACAAATCGTTGCTTTGTTGAGTTTAGGAGAGTGAAAATGTGAGAATAAGAGAGAAAATGTGAGAAAAAAATGAGTTTAAGAGAGTGTGAAAGTGAAATGGATTGAAATAGAGGAGAGAAAAAGGTTTAAAAACCCTTGAGGAGTGCTCCAACGGTTAAATTAACTGTTGGAGCACTGTTACCATTCGGTAACGGTCGATTTCAACTAGGCGGTAATGGTCGAAATCGACCAGTACCAACCAATACAGGTTGGTAACGGTCGAAATTTCGACTGTTATTGCCCGGTACAACCCTGTATCGCCCGATACGTGGCCAAATGCTTGATACTGCCCGGTAGCGGGCGGTCTGCGTGCTGGTTTGCTGGCTAACCAGTATGTACCACCCGTACTGAACGGTACGGTACGACAATGCAAACACTGAGTTCTATGGTGTTATTGCTTTTGTATCTTGTCCTAACTTCACACTGGGTGCAGCTGGCTTCAGTTGAGATCAATTAGAGATTTAACTAAAACTTGTGGTGTGGGCAATCAGATATTCTGGTACTTGTGATCAAATTCCACAAGTAAAATATAGGTGGACTTAATGAGATAGGAGAGAGAATTACTTGTTCCTCTTATAGCATATAAGTTCATTCTTCCAATTGTCAGTTTCAAATTGTGAAACTGCGAATATGAAAGACATTAATTCCATTAGGACTGATATAACAGAAAAAAATTCATTAATTCCTTTCAAATTGTGAAATTAGAAGCAAGATTATCTAGGAATAATGATGAAAATCTGAGAATATGAAAGACAAATCTAGACATGCAGTTCTTATTCCTAAACCTGGTGGGACTTCATCTGGGCCTAACTATACCTGATTGACAATTGGATTGTTTCGTTGATTACAATAGTTTGCTCTGAATCTATTGAATGGTACATTAAAAAGAGCATCAAACTCAACCATAATATATTATTCAGCAGCTTATCAATGTATCTATTGTTCTTTGATTTTTTTTTCATCAACTTTCACAGCTTTTTCTAATTCACTTTTAAATGCCCACAGAGAATCTCTTCTTTCAGTCTATTTAGACTTCTCTACGATGGTGTAAGATTGTTTGTGTAATACAAGAAAAAAAAATTTAATAGTTAGAATTATTCTTAAATGCTCTCTTGGATTGCTTAGCTAAATCACTTTGGCTGTAGAAAATTATCACATTTTAAGGCTTTTAGTTTCAGATGCATTTTTTCTGACTTGAAGTTTAATTAACTTCTAGTGGTTCATTGAAGACATTTCGAAGTTTGCTTTTCCTAGGTTGCACTAATTATGAAGTTTTGATTAATTGTGCAGACTAAGGCAGAGAAAGAAGAGTATCTTTCAATGATTAAAAGTGGACATTTGGATATTATTGTTGGAACCCATGCACTTCTCGGGAACCGTGTGGTCTACAACAATCTGGGCCTGCTTGTTGTTGATGAGGAACAGGTGAAATCCCTATCTTTGTGTAAATTTGATTGGATATTGTCTCTTCTAAGTTATAAGAATATCTTGTATTATACTTTGGACTAGAGAATATATGGGTGGCAAGAACATGATATCTTGCTTCCTTGTCTTGGGCCTTTGCAGTATGGCTTTTGGTTCTGCATTGAAGTCTAGAAAATTAATGTTCTAGCATTTGTTTAGATTAAAAAATTCATAGAATACCTTTTCTTTTTTATTGTAACGAAATGCTAAAAACAACAATGATTCATGAATTCGCAGCCAAGGTTTTCAAATCTTGGTTCAGCGCCAACATTGGTCTTCCATTGGGTTGGTAAAATACTGACATCATACCATACTGACACTCAATATAGGTTGGTACTAGTTGACATTGGCCGGACTATCTGTGCCTACTTCCAAACCCATCCAGACCATCTTAAACATAGTTTTGCATATATATTTGCCTCAATAAATGAATAGAAAACCTGTTATGTAATATATATCAAAATAGTGAAATACATAAGTAAAAGAACTTCAAAAACTGTTAAAATTAATGCACGATATAGGGATCTAGGCTATCTTTGCATTGATATAACCTAGATCTACAAAGAGCTAGCCTAGATATGCATCAATCTTGGCTGGCTCTGTGTGGATGTAGCCTAGATCTATGCAAATCTGGGTAGAATTTGATCATATTTAGCATATATTTATGCTAGGTTAGTCTATATTTGCTTGAATGTAGACTGTATGACACAATTCCTACTTGGATCCCATGGATCTGAGTTGGTTTTTCATGAATCTAACAGGGATCTATGCTGCATATATCTGCATAGACCTGGCGTAGCTTCCGATAGATCTACAATGCATCATATGAATATGAAATGCAAGGAAAATGATATACTAATCTAGAGAAAAAAATAAATAAGCATGAGTTCGAGCACAAATAGACATAAATCAAGGCATTCATAAGTCAAATAAGCAAAATACCTTGATTATTGATTGGGGACAATCTCAACATCACTCAACCAGACTGGCCAACCCTTATTAAAGGGCCTCTTAAAGCCTCAAAGCTCTATTTGGCCAATCAAAGCCCATATCACAACAGCTTAATTACCTCAATCCAAGTCATACTAGGACTAGGATTAGGGTAGCCCTCACCCAAATAGGGGCAGCCACAAGGAAGGAGTGGCACCAAGGATTAGGACTTTCTAAGTTTTAAAAAGTATTAGGACTCTCTAAGTCCTAACTATATTAGGACCAAGGATTTTAATTTCGAATGATACCGCCCTTACCGGGCGGTACCTACTAGTCCGCCAGCAGATTGTTACGTGGACTGCTGCTCACTATCTGGTGGTATCAATCTGGCTATGGCCTGGCTGCGACGAGGGAGAAGGCACTCGAAGAAGAGGGAGAATCAAGAGAACCTTGACGCTTCCCGATCTGGCGTCGCCCTCCCCCGACGATCCCGATCTGGGAGGTAACGGAGAGGCGGCAGCTCGGCTTCTTCGCTGCGTTCTTCGCCGAAGGCTGGAGATGCCTGCGATCTTCATCGCGTTCTTCGCTAAAGGTCGAAGACGTCTGCGGCCTTCGATCTCTTCACCGAGGCAGCGTATGCCTCTTTTTTTATTATATATATATATATATATACCGAATGATACACCCTGGCATACCGCTCGGTATGCCTGTACCTTACCGTATCGTGCAAAGCTCGAAACTCTGGTACGGTACGAAATTACGAACCTTGATTAGGACTCTCCGAGTCCTAACCTAGTTAAGACTCCACACCTTCTTTAGCTATAAAAGGAGGAGGAGAGCCCAATCTAAAGCATCCCAAAGCAATCTAAGTCGTGTCCCCTCTCAAGAAGCCAACCGACCCTAAGCTGAGAAGAGACGAGAGAAGAGAAAGAGGACAACAACAACACCCTTCTTCCTTCTATCCAGCCTTCCACCCGATCTAGGACAGCTTCCTAGCCGAGAGTAGCAGCAGAAGAAAAAGAGAAGAGGAAGAAAGCCTCGACAGCTCATCTCCAATAGCAGCTGAAATCAGCAAGCAAGGAGTCCTCTTCTTTTAGATTGCAGTAGAATTCTGTAGCAGAGAACTGTCGCAAAACCTGCAGCTTCATCTTCATCCTCGACATCCAAAGATGCAGCAATAGCTACAACATATTCTGCCCCTTTCATAGTGCCAAACAGAGGTGCATTCGATTGGTGAGAGGAGGGAAGAAGGGGAGAATTGGCGAAGCAACCTATGTTCTGCTGAGAGCAATCTGTCCATGCTTGTTGCGCGAGAACTTCTGAGCGATCGTCGCTTCAGAACTCTTTGCTTTTCCCTATTTGAAGCACTTTTAATTCACAGCAAGAGTAGATTAATTCCTTTTTTAACTTGTGTTTATTGTAGCAAAAGTGCAACTCCTTCGCCAAAATTTTCATACGAAAATTGGTATTGAGTCGATGGATCGTTGAGCTCAAACCCCATACTGTCACAGACTGTCGGCGTTCACACGCAACACTTTCATCAATGAATTGTTCGTCACTTTAGTTTGCTTGTACATATGCTTGGTAGCGTGTTTTGCCATGTTTTTGTGTGTTTTTGCTTGAAACTATGAGCAACAATAGTTTGCTGTGGTGCAGAGTGATTGCTCACTAGAATGAGCAAATTTGTCTCAAAATGACTTAGTTTCGCTTGTCACGGCCTATTTTCTGCAGGCTGCGGTGTGGAGCAAAACGTTAGCCATATCAGCACCCCAGAACCACTCGGGTGGCACAAGGCTGACTGTGAGTTTGGGGTAGTGTTGGAGTTGATTGGATTCATAAGTTTGTACGTTAAGCCTACGGGAACTTGCCAACGTGCCCGACACTTGGTGAGCAGTTGTTTGTGGACTTGCGACTGTTCATTTGCCTTCTAAAGTCCTTGTTTTCTCTCTCCTCTCTTGCATACCAAACGTTTGCTGAATTGCTTGTAAAGCTGTTCTCCTTGCGAGATGTCGGAACTTGCCCACCGCTTGTTTTTGGAACTAATTAATTTGCTCTTTTACAAGTCCTTTAGGACTTGAGCAAGGTTGCAATTAGGTTGACTCTTTGCGGACGAATAACACAAGGGTGCCTCACAACTTAGGCAATTCCAATTAAGTTCGTGATAATACGGATCAATTATAAGCTTATATTACCTTGGTTAGGTAGAAAAGCCTCTTTTCCTTGAGATTGAGGCATTATTTGTATCAGATTCTTGAGAAAGAAAGTTAGAAGTAGTTGTTATTGGAACGGTTTGCTAGTGTTTGAATGAAATATATAATCGAGAAGGGGCTGCTTACCATCTAGTACCTGAAGTTTATTGGCCAAAAGCCTCATTCATGCCTTATTGGGCAGCATGCCCAGTATAAACTGATACCACCAGGTAAGGGCAGGTCTGTGTGTCAATTTAGGCTGATACCAGTAAACATCAATTGGCATAGACATTTAGCAATGGTATTTTAAACTTTGGTTGCAGCTAGTTGAGTGGTTACATGGATCTTTTCCCACCGTCTCTTAAGGCCAATATAACTAGTCACAGAAAGAGCTAATGAATCTATTCCAATGTTTTCTAATACAGTTTTCTTAGATGTTCCTTGCTGCTTCTCCTGCCACTAATTAACAGCAACTCACCTTGGTCTAACCAGTGAATCTCCTTCGGAAATGCACAAACCACCTTAAATAATATTTCCTCATTTTTTCTTAATTGGAACTTAATTGTTCGTGTATTTATTTTTTATTCTACTCTTTTAGTAACCCCATCATCACATCTTAGGTGTACTAAATTATTGGTTATATTATTCCCTAATCATCCAACAGTTTGATCCATATTTATATTGACCATGAAATTGTTACATAAAAATTTGGAACTTTTGATTAAGTGCATGCTAGAAGTTAATGTTTGATCTATAGTATGCTTGTTTTATCCACTTATTGTAAGCTTGACTTGTATGGTTTGATATGGTTTGTATCATAGATTGAACACTCCTTAGTATTTATTTGTCCAACAAAAATTAAGTCATGGACTGTGCAAAATCATCTTGTAGGTAACTGCCCAGTTCAGTTCGATATTGCACATATTGCTCGGAGAGGTAACTGGTACCGAGCTATACTAGCATGGGTATCAATTCTACATTATATGCTTATAAATGTAAGCCCTTGAGGAGTCTATCAACAGTCCCCATTATCATTCAACATTGTAGACATTTATGAACCCTCAAACCCCAAGCAATTATTTTGCACCTTCTCTTCTCTCTCTCCTTAGCCTCTGCTGTCGCCATAGCCTTCTTCGCCTCTGCCCCTACCTCTGCATGTGCTTCCTCTGTTGCTGTTGCCTTCTGTTCCTTTGGTATAAGTTAATGTGGCCATTGCCTCATATTGCTGTCTCCAAATGTCATTATCACTTTAGTGTCATGGACTTACCTAGAATTGCTGGAGTCATGAGGGACCGAAGTGAAAATCCAACAAGGTTAGCCTATGTTTCAATTTTGTGTAGTGCTAAATGACCTGCAAAGAAGAAAAGGGTTAGTCAAAGAAGTAATGACAAAAAAAATGCCACTATTGCCTATAAAGCACACGAAACGAAAAATTAAAAGCAATGGGGAAGTTAATTAGCCCAAAAGAAGACAAGTGCAGTTTTGAACACTAATCAGAGAACTTGACGGAGTCTCATGCTGAGATGGCTGATGTTTTCTCCACCAACTAGTACACTGAAAACCAACTGTGGCATGCACGAAAAAGTCTTTTTTGGTTGGTTCAGCCCAAGGTCCGCAAAATCATACCGTACCGGAGTTTCGACCTGGGCTCGGTACGGTACGGTATGGGTGTACCGAGCGGTACACCCCAGGTGTATCGAGCACTGTAGCAGTGCTACAGTGCTACAGTGCACTGCTTGACTGCTGCAGTGCTACAGTGCACTGCTACAGCGCACTACTAGAGCGCACTGTTTGCACTGCTACAGTGCACTGTAGCACTGTACCGGTCGTACCGCCCGGTACCGGGCGGTCTGCGTACCGATAACCTGTCAGACCGGTACGTACCATCCGGTATGGGCGGTACATATCGAAATTGCATACCTTGGTTCAGCCTCGGATTGCTAATGATCGACAAAATAGTCTATAAACTGCATATACAACAAAAAAAGTAAATTACAAGCCCAAATGAGGATGTTGGTCTACCACATGCCTTGTTATTTATAATTGTACATGGAAAAGGGTAACAGCAAACAGAAGATGGATTGCACGGTTGCGGGCTTGCTATGATTGTCCATGATCTTCTTCTCCATTTAATCCATCGACCCCCTTGTCAATGTTCTTTGGAAGCATCTGATGATCTGTTCTTCATGGCGTAGAGCATCTTCTAATTGCCAATTGGCCTTTATCTTGGGAGGCACTTCAACAAGTCAATTTGGTTCGTTCCCGAGGGAATTTTATGTCTACAATATGCCAATATGACTTCAACTCAACGTTTGCATAACATATGTGAGGGGAGGATGAGTTGAGATGCTTCTTGATGGGTTCTAAAGAAGTTTTGCATTTTAAACCATGTTGAGAGTTGCGCTCCATATATTGCCTATCCTTCCTGTGATTCGAAGTAGTTCGAACTCGGTGAAGTAATTGAAGATCTAGTTGACCATCCATATTGGGAATCAATTCCGAAGTGGGAGAATCTCTTAGACCTCTCAAATAATTTGTTGGATGACAGATTGTTTCAGACCTTGTTTTTTGTAACCTGGTTCTTCGAGGGGCAAGACTAGGCAAGCGGATGTCAGTGCCAATCAGATGACCGAAAAATCAGAGTTGGTAGGGTCTTACAACAAGCTAATGGTGGTGGCTACACTGAAAAGTCATAGTATGATTGACAGAAGATCAAATGCTTCATAAGACTAAGGCAATTTATAGAAGCAATTTATCAGAAGAGGTAAGACATTGCAACTAGATTGATTCTAGGAAGGACTCGACTAGCTAGGAAGAACTTGGTCGAGAAAGCATCAACAGAAGGCCATGAACATTAGAGGAAAAGGAAGGGCATGGTACTATAGCAGCTGGTCTTTTGAGTGTTGACCAAATTTGTGCTCCTGAGGGGAGAGCATAAGGTGTTTGACATACATCCATGACCCTTTTTGGTGTTGTTTTTCATTGTTTTTCAGTGTTACACATGTTTTCTCATACGCAGCTTGTATGGGGCATGAAGTATTATTGTCAACCCCATTTTGCTTTATTGATGATGTTTTTGTTTTCTTTTTCTGTCTTGTAAAATTTGAAGATGTTTTCGGTTGTGCAGTGTCACGCAGAGGTAATATTACCAAAACAACCCTATAGTTGACACCCATAGGCTGATTTCTAGTTGACAGTCTTGTGTTACGAAATGTCACTGTCGTGGCATGCAGGAACTTAGGTGGCACTAGGTTGGATGAGATTTTTGTTATGTGTTTGGGGGGTGGTGCAACATTTTTAGTATGCTTGTTTTTGTTCGACGAAAGTGCCAAATGAACATTGGGCTTGCACCTATCTTCAAAACCCCTTTACATGTGTGACTGTATAACGTGTTTCTCAGTGCTTTTGCGCATAATAAAAACTAATCGCTTTGGCCTTTGTGTTGCTTGCGATCCCAACAATCTTTTAATTCATGTTAAGGTCTAGGCTGACTCTTGTGTAAGTAATGAATCAAGATTATACTTCATGATATGTGTTCTCTCTGCCATATCATCATTCCAAATCTTTTTTCCTCTCCAATAACATTGTTTTGTATCGATCTCTTTTTTGTTGATTTTGGAGTAGCCCATGATCACAGAACTATTCTCTCCTTGGACAGCTCTAAGCTACATAAGTTTGCTTGTGAAATAATGTGTTCAAATTTCTAGTAATGGACTTATTAAAGAAAAGTTATTTTCCATAACCATCTGATACATTTTGCTACTCCAAGAGATGAGCCTTTCTTTTTGAAAAAAAATGCTAAATGTAGTAACTTGCTTGTTTCCATACTGAATTCTGTCAAGTTTGATTAATTTATAATGTCCTAATGTCTAATTTCTCAGAGATTTGGAGTCAAACAGAAGGAGAAGATTGCATCATTCAAGACTTCAGTTGATGTTCTCACACTGTCTGCAACTCCTATTCCACGTACTCTTTACCTGGCATTGACTGGATTCCGGGATGCTAGGTAACAGATCTTTAGGAATATCACATCTGTGTTTATGCTTTCTAATATGGTTTAGTCTAGCAGCTAATGTATCTCAGAAGAGTTTTGAGTTGATTTAAATGTGACTCTGATTCTCTTTATCAAGCACAAGATCATTGTGCATATAGAACACAAAAAACTGCAGGGTTTAGTTCTCTATCTAATAGGTCCATCTGGAACATGGACCTATGGATTTTATCATTCTGATTCATCATCCCTGAAACTTGTAAGTGATATTGGTGGATTCATCATCCTGATTCATTGATGCATCCCTTTAATGTCTTCTTTTCATTGTACTATGATGATAACAACCATGACTATCGTTCGAAGAACAGTTAGTAGAAAGGGCTTCTGGAGTTCAAGAAGGGTTAGAATTTATCATGGAGAAAGATAATTAGCTATTCATTTTTTTCTTTTTAGCTGATTCACTTCTTGTCATATTTGACCATTGAACTTAATGATACATTTTTTTTCCATTACAGTTTAATTTCAACACCACCTCCAGAAAGAGTTCGTATAAAGACCCACTTGTCATCTTATAGTAAAGAGAAGGTCTTATCAGCAATTAAGTTTGAGCTGGATCGAGGTGGTCAAGTTTTCTATGTTTTACCTCGAATTAGAGGTATTTTTTGCTCTATTTTACTTCTTCTATTAAAATAAATAATTAAATATTTATCTTATTTTCATGTAGATCTCTTACTTACAAAGATTAGATAATGCACTTTGTATTTCACAGTACCGGTGATGCACAAAAATACACTTGTATTATATATTATTCAATAATCTGCATACATTCGCATACATTACATGCATGACAAAAAAGATATAGTTAGTGCAGAAAAGGTAATAGATGAAATCAATCATCACCGTATTCAAGAAATGATAACATACTAAGCCTAATGTATTCTTACTCTTCTTAATGACAACATGAAACATCAGGCATTTGCAGTACATGCATGACCTCAGGATGTTTCTTATTGCAGCAACAACATTGATATCACTGTAAATGCAGAAAAACAAAGTAAAAGGTTTTTTGAGTGTAAGGATAAACTGGAAAGGGACCCAATTATCAGATGAATTCATTTGGTTTCATTTAGAGCTGCAACCAAACTATATCATGCCTAATTTGATGAATTCATGTCACAAGGTCTAGTTTAAAGGCAATACATAATAAGTCACTATATTCTTTCAAAATTAGTGATTTTTATATTTGTCCTCTAAAATTATGTTTGACATAAATACCCTGCAAATCCAAAAGCTCGCATATGTGCCCTTATAGTTAATCTGTTGGTCAATTGCCATTTGATTGCTAGTAGAAACTCTAAATTATATTAATACCCTTGGAAACTCCTGCTGTTTTATTATTATGATGGCAACAAGTTAACGATATTTTATGTATTTTATATTTTTATTCTCTTAAACTCAGACTAGCTAATAGTAACCATACATATTAGTCGTTAACGAGGTCTTCTGAATGGGTGTTGATGTGAGGTGCGTATGTGGAGGATGTTAATGAGTGGAGGAACTTGTATACTATATCAAAATTTGTTAAGGAAAATATGCTATTTTTAAACTTTTCAAGGTCAGATATGTACGAACCACAATCATAATTGACTGAGTAAAATCTGTTAGACCCAAATTAAGACCAATAAAATGAAGTTAAGATGGATTTGAGTTATAATTAAGCCCAATAAAATCAAGTTAATATCTCATTTTATAGCTTATGAAACATGTAATCTTTTGTCTTTCCCATGGGTTTTGACATTGTTTTGTTGCAAATTTTTGGTTACAGGATTGGAAGAAGTAAAAGATTTTCTTGAGGATTCATTCCCCAATGCTACAGTTGCAATTGCTCATGGAAAGGTTGGTTATTTTATTCTGATATAAATTTGCGTAAGTTTTGGTTGAATTTCTTGTCTTCATTTGCATTATGGAAAACTTGAAAAATAGCTTTTCTTAGGGAGCTTCTTAGCTTGTGTTCGGTTATCCATTTTCCAAAGGGGATGTGCCTCTGGTTCTATCTATTCTGCCAGCTCCTTTAATATTATACATTGAAAATAAGTCTTTAGTGCTTCAATGCAGCACATTACTATATCTGGATGACTAAGTCTATGATAATTTTTTAGATAAATTTGAAATGGGAATTGTTCTTTCTAATGTTAATTTTGCTAGTTACAAAATTTTATGCTATAACTGATAAGCCTGCTGTAATTCACTAGCCTTGTTTCAGACCTGAACTTTGGTAAATAATTCCAGTAAATGTAATTCTATAAAACATGTTCAATATTTATGTTTTAGAACAAACATACTGCATCTACTAGGCTTTTGACAAGCTCGATTTCAGGTCTCGTTTATTGAAAATTTGAAATATAAATAATTTATGTTGGATGTGTAATTAATAAAACTATTCATACTCATGCTTTATGTCATATTACAACAGCAACAACAATAACAAAATTGTAAGTTCCAACTATTTGAAATCGGCTACATGAATATTTTGTCGCCATTGAGATCTGTAAAAAGTCATATGCTTTGTTAAGTTCAAAGTACTCAAATTTTTATTTATAGTTTCTATATAGTTTCTATTAAAGTCTTTTTAGTCTTCCTCTACCTCTCATTATACCATTAACATTAATTACTTTACCTCTTCTGACCACCGCATCCGGAGGTCTCCTCAACACATACTCATATCATCCTGAATGATTTTCTCTTATCTTTTTTCTCTATCGAAGCTATATCTAGTTATTTACAAATAAAAATATTTCTTTTCCTATCTTTCCTAGTAACTTCATATATCCATTTTAACATTCTCATCTTAGCAATACAAACTTTTTATGTATTTTTTTCTTAACTACTCAACACTCAAATCCATAAAGTATCATTGGTCTCACAATTGTCTTATAAATTTTTTTTTTTAATCTCAAAGGTATCCGATGATCACACAAGACTCATGATGCCCATCATCATTTTAACTATCCCGTTTTTACTCTATGAATAATATTTTCATCAATTTTTATCTTGTTGAATAATTGATCTAGGATACCTAAAGCTCTTATTTAAAGGGATTTCTTGTCCTTTCGATTTAACTATATTCTCTTATTCTCTTGTTTATTTCTAAAATCACTAAAATTATATTTTATATATTTGGTTTTAGTCCTACTTAATCTAAAACATTTAGTTTCTGAAGCTTGTCTCCATAGCTCAAGCTTATAATTAATTCCACTTAGACTCTTATCAACTAAGATAATAATATTATCAGCAAATAACATGCACCATGGAGGTTTATCATGTAAGTGACTAATAAATTTATCCATTATCAATGTGAAAATATAGGGATTTAATGTGGATCCTTAGTATAATCCTATACCAATAAGAAACTCACTAGACACATTTTCTGTAGTTCTAACACTTGTAACTACATTATCATATGTATCTTTAATAACATCAATATAATTAGTGGATCTATCTTTCTTTGTTAAAACCCACAATGATAAATCTCTAGGAACCCTATCATAGGCTTTCTCTAAGTCAATAAAAACTTAATTTGTATTGAAGAAAAAAAAACCTAATCTAGGTAAGTTGAATATCAGCTGTTAGTTCGTTAAATGTAAAATATTAAATTCTTATGTTGATTTATTGGTTAAACTCTTATTCTCTTATCCTGAAGAAAGAATTCTTTGTTAAATTGTCAGCAATACTCAAAGCAGCTGGAAGAAACAATGGAGAAGTTCTCTCTTGGAGAAATCAAGATTCTTATTTGCACCAATATAGTTGAAAGTGGACTAGATATCCAAAATGCAAACACCATAGTAGTTCAGGACGTTCACCAATTTGGCCTGGCTCAATTGTATCAGGTTCTTATTTCTCTTTCTCTTGTGCAAAAGCAAAATGATATCATGCATTAATTAGTTTAACATGAACAACCAAGTGTATTCCTGTTAGTATGAGGTTATCCACAAAGCAAAAATCAAGTTGGAAAGCTCCAATCTTTCCATTGTTTTCAGAAAAATAGTACAATAAAATAAAAAAAATTCTGATTTTGTTGTAGAGAAGTAGTACACCAAGAATTCATTAAAATGTCTGTTACTTAAGCGTACAAGCAGATGCTGCAGAGGATGACTTGCTTATAATTACTCTGAAAGCACCAACCATTTATGACACCTTTCTTATTAGGATTTAATGGGTGTTGTTGCTTGTCCACCACATAAATCCCTGAAGGCTCATTACTTATGTCATTTTGCTTCTGATCTTCTAACATCTTTTAATAGCTTCGAGGAAGGGTTGGACGAGCGGATAAAGAAGCTTATGCATATTTATTCTATCCTGACAAATCGTTGCTATCCGATCAAGCTACGGTGGGTATTCTTGAGACTTCGGTTCCTACAAAAGAATTTTATACACAATGGTAAATTAGGCTTGAACATTATTCTCACACGATAATAGCAATGGATGTTCTGAGCTTTTGTACTTGGTTTGTGTTTCTGTAAGTTGGTTCTGTTTCTTAAAGAACAATATTTGAAAATTCCTTTTCTCCACTTACAATTGATTGTTCCTTTATTACAGGAAAGACTTGCTGCTATTGAGGATTATGGGGATCTAGGGCAAGGCTTTCATCTTGCAGAGAGAGATATGGGAATAAGAGGATTTGGGAATATATTTGGCGAACAACAGACTGGTGATATTGGGAATGTTGGTATTGACCTTTTCTTTGAGATGCTCTTTGAGAGCTTATCTAAGGTTTTATCCTGTTCTCTATGATCTTTTATTTAACATGTGAATACTTGCTTTCAACATTTGCAATTATAACACCTGGACTATAATAGTGTAACTCCAGAAATCTCAGAAGTTGCTAATTTTTCTTCCAGGTTGAAGAGAATAGACTCCTTTCAGTTCCTTATAACAGAGTTCAGGTACCAGTAACATATTTTTATCAAAATTAAACATTTGTGAGTATTTTGAGATCAGATTTTAAGGTATTTGAGACGCTTGCTTCCTCTTTGGCAGCTTGATATAAATATAAAACCACACCTCTCCTCTGAATACATAACTTATCTTGATAATCCTTTGGAACTTATCAAAGAGGGTGAGAGGGCTGCAGAAAATGACATGTGGAGTTTAATACAATTTACTGAGCAATTGCGACAACAATATGGAAAAGAACCTCATTCCATGGAGGTAGTTATAATTATTAAAAATTTAGTTCTAAATAAACTTCATGATTCTTTCTGAAATTGGGTACTTCCCTTTTTTTATATGCAGTTATTGCTTAAGAAACTTTATGTGAGGCGAATGGCAGCAGATCTTGGTATTAGTAAGATATATACAGGTGGGAAGACGGTTATTATGGACACAAACATGAGAAAGAAGGTCTTCAAGCTTATGACAGAATCAATGACATCTGATATATATCGTAATTGTCTTAATTTCACTGGGAACGAAATTAAGGTGTGTTTGTGATATTACTTTTGTTCAATGAAGCAGAGTCATCCTGGAATGATCATTATATTATTAATTTCATTATTCAGTTTGTATGACATAAATGGTAGTATATATGTTCTTCAAAATCTTGGCTTAACAGATGTCAAAGACAATTTTGAACCAATCTCTAAGTAGGTTAATCATATAATTAAGAACATAATATGCATGTTATTATCACTTTATTTTTGAGATCACTCATTAAGAAATTGCCACAAATTATGACAGTAAGGGTAACTGATGGCTGGTAGATTGCAGTTTGTGAGATGGAACGGTGAGAATTTATTGGGGTTGGCTACAAAAGTACCACCAGAAAACAGGGACATTTGACCATTTGATTTAGCTATATAGTTGTATAAATTGTCAATCTCCAGAAGTTCTCACCTGGTTTAATTTTTGACAGAATTCTGTTTCTCCTGTTGAGAAACATAAAATATAATGGCTAAATAAGTAAATTTTATGAGATTGAAGAATATAAGTTGATTAATTAATCTTGGTCTGTCCAAATCGGATTATGTGTATCATAAGTTTGTCTGATTGTTCAATTGTGGCATGCCAGTTTGTTTTAGCTGTATGCTATCACATTGTTTTTCTACCACATTCTTAAATTGGAAGTCATTGCCAATTGGAGCTTGATGGTGGAAAATTATTCATCCAATTGACTCTAAGGAGTTGAAAAGAACATCATCTTGTAGTCGTAGCCCAGCATTTGGTTTTGTGTTGTTTCCTGTAGGTTTTGATCTTTGCTATTTTGTGTCATCTTGGATCACTGTTGTAACTTGACATTGTTATCTGTATGAAATGGATGGCCTGCATCCTCAACAATATATTGAACTTACACTTGCAACTGCTAGTCCAATCTACTTACAATGCGTTTGAATTTCATTGTTATTATCCTTTAATTTTGTTGAAGTATGCACAACATCAACTAATTCTGCTTGATTGAGATTCTCTTGCCCCTCTGCAAGAATATAGATTTTATTTTTGTACATTATTTTTGTAATGCAAACCTACAAATCTATACCATATAATAAAAGTTGGGTTTCCTGAAACTGCTCTACCTGTGTTTTTACTATGTTGTAGTATTCCCATGTGTCCTTAAGCTGTGCCACAAAGTGACCAATTAACTTCATTCCATGCTGTTCCCAAAATTTGTCATGTGTTTTCTTTTTTCTGTTCAAAATGAGAGGATTGATTATAAATTACGAAATAAATCTTGCACTGCATGAATCATTATTTATAATGCATAAATAAGATATGCTATCCTCAGAATAAACATATTCCTAATGACATGTCATGTGAAAATTACTAACATCATTCATGTCTTTTTGCATGGTGACGGTACTTCATGTGTGAAATTTAGAACCTTTACCTCCAACAGAATGTGAAGAATTTAAATCATCATGAAACTCTACAGAAATAGGAAACTTGTGATTTACATGAACCCTCGTTGGCCCAGCTGAATTGTTCTTGCTGGGAGGCTTTGAACTTCCACAACAAGAAAATATTGGTTTCTCATCAGTGACACCTCAGTATTCTCATTAATGTGGATTGGTTGTATTCTTGGTCACCCATGGTTGCTTGTAGTTTAGATCTTACAAACATATTAATCCCTAAGTCTATATATGTGCCACTCTTTCTTGATTTTCACAAAATATTTATTTCAAGGTCAAATAAAACAGGAGTTTTAGTATCAACTTTTGCACTTCCCAAGGAGTTATTGCTGGTACATTTCGCCAATCTACCTCCTGGCAGATACATTGTCAGAAAAGAGGAAAAGTGCTGCAGATTACTTCTTTTTCCTCAAACTTTGTACTTAGTGATGATTTTTTTAGTTTGTCTGAAAACTTATCTAATAAAAACTGTACTACAATCACTAAAATCATTCAAATATTCTTGTAGCATCTTTAATTAATTTACTGAAATTTTCTGTTGTATCATTTTACACGACCCCAATGTTGGATATATCAATACATAGGATTTGGTCTCTAGTTTCTAGTTTTTTATTAAAGTGAGCAGCTATACCCACATATCCTAGACTTTTGGGAAAACTTAAAAAGTCACATGATAGGGACCTTTATTCTACAGTTAATTGCTCTAAATGTATGGCTCGACAATAATCATCTGGTTAATTAAAATTTTGTTCCTGATATGCAGGCTGAGCTTCTTTTGGAGCTACCAAAAGAACAACTGCTTAACTGGATTTTCCAGTGCCTGGCAGAGTTTTATGCAGTGTTGCCTGCTCTTGTGAAATACTAGTATCTCATATCATAAATAGAGACAAATCTTAGACCTTGCACTGTGATTGCATTGTCATGGAAAGTTATATATAACAAAAAGGATGCCCAACTTTTCCATGAAGATAACATGGTAGCCTGCTGCATTTTACATTCCTGGAGTTCATCACATTGCAAACAAGTTTCTACCGAGAGTTGATGTCAGTTGTACAGTTCATTATACCCCAAAAGCTCATAGCTACATTGTCAGGAATCCTGATACAAGTTCTCTGTGGTCAGAGAATCAAAACAGCTGCCCTGATACGTGGACACTGGTAGATGATGCTTTGTTGCTTTAAATTTCTGTAATATCTGGTTTCATCTTTTACTGAGTTCTGATTGTTATTTTTGCAGGAACTTACTGAGTTTGATTAAACTCTAATGCTGCTCCCTGTAATCCAGAGTTTACCACTGAAAGCTGTTTTTGGATGCTAATTCTTTATGGCGATGAGTACCATATGGATATACACTGGAAACTAGTGATACTATGTCTTTTTTCTCAATTCTCTGGTACCTCTGCTGAACAGGATCCTCAAGTATTCTCTCATTGTAAGTGCTGTTATATTAAATTTTATTATGCCTAGTGGGTATCAATCAACATCTTCGAAACAGATATTGTATATTCATTCTTATTAACACGAGGTACTGCAAGTACACTGATCTTCTTGTTATAGAAAGATTTTTTGGATTTTACTTATACCTAATAGTACTATGTTTAGATCCATGCTACTATGCAATCAGAATTCAACGGAAATTCATATTAAAAAATTTTCATTCTTATTGCTAAATGTCAGTTGAGGATTAAATCTATGCAGTTTGTGTTTTGGAACTTTTATTTGAATTTTTTTGAGCAACCCCCGTAGAATGCATAAAAGACAATTACTCTTTCAATGATTTTTCACATGAAAGGTCATCCTTCATGCACTGACATTTTCTTTTATTGCTGCAAAACTAGGATCCCCGCACTTAGTACATGTCTAATTTGCAGTTCTTTCCTTGCAGAGTAGTGTTTGTTTTATTATTATATTGTTATTATTTTACAATTTGAACAGCACCATGCAATAGATTTGGAGTTTGAATTACTTTTGACCATCATGATCTGCATTAGGAAGGCCTACAAGTGACGATCTTTCAAATTTAGATTGATTCATTCGAAAGAGCCCTTAGCTATGGGCTTTGAATGTAAAGCTCATTAATTTGAGGTTTTATTACTTTTAATTTGTATGTTTTTGGTAAATGCTATTGCTGAAAATCAGGTTGAGAAAAATTCAAGTAAAAGTTACATTAAATCCTCAAATAAGGTGACAGGTTAAAACTTAGCTAGACATTCATCAGAATATTAGTGTAAGTTGTATTTGTTACTTAGGTAAAGCATTTATTTTGAAGTTATATTTATTGCTAACATAAACATTTAGTATAGACTAGTTAAGAATATAAATAAATAACATTAAATTTTAAAACATAAATCTACATTGTATTAGAAACTAGTGTAAACATTATACAGAACTAGTTTAATTGTCCTCAAAACAATTTAGATTTCATTATTTTGAACTTAAATAGTTTATAAATAAATTATGTGTGATTTTTTTATAAGTTAGTAAAGTTGATGATTGTTTTTGAAGGATCTGATTCTCTTTGAATTATTTATGCTGAAAATAGATCTGTTACTAACATAAGCAGTTAGTAGAGATTAATGTCGATGATCAAAGAATACAAGCCAATTACTTCAATAGATTAAACACTATTTTTGAAGGATTCTGTCTTGCTGTTACCTTATATTTGTGAGAATTTTTCAAGAATTTTCTAGATATTTTTTTCACCGAAAGACCAAATCTACACTAACAAGATTTGGCAAAAATTATACTGATTTAGAGGATTATTTTGGTTTTGAAAAAAAGATTTCACACATTTAGTATGATCCCAACATCTAGAAATAGCGGTCACCTCCAAGCTTTGTAGATGGAAGATCTCATGGAGCTAAGATTTGTCTATCTTACATGAGACAAAGAAAAGAGGAGGAAAGCTACAACTGTATATTCTTAAGAGAAAGCTCCAAACTTGTTTTTTTCTTAAGAGCTAAAGAAAGAAGCTCTTGTTCCTCACTTCTAAAGTCTTCAGAGATCTTTCCTCCTCCTGTAAGCTAGTCTTATTCTTGTACGTTTACTGTTAGTCTAGCATGCCTTGCTTATAGACCTCTATAATTGTGAGGTTTAGACTGCCAATTAGAAACTTGTAAAGGTATAGAGCTTGGAGAGGAGACTTGTTTTTCTCTAAACTTGTTCTTGAGCTTGTAAGTGGAAGAAGTGTGAGTTTGTGCTCGTGTATACTTGATTTGGATTTTACTAATGGATGGAGATAACAGTAATCTGGAAAGGTACCTAAGAGTCAGTGGAACCTTAAGAACTTCTTGCTCTTTGATTTTTTTTTTTTTTCAATTTTATTTTATTTGTCCATTTACTTGTTCATAATCTTTTTTGATACATATTAATTGTTTATATCGTTTTTATATCCTAGTTTATACAGTAAGTCTCGTAGTGTCTAAATCATCCTTTATTTTTCTCATTGTTTATTGAAATTCTAAACATAAGTATAATAGGCTGTGAAATCTTTGTTATAGAAGGATTTTATGGGTTGATAAAATTAGATCTTCTCATAACATGTATCGACAAGGGGTCATGTATTTTCCAAGGCATAATTTGAAAGTGTAGCTTATTTGTCTCTCTCTCTCTTTTAGCTTTCTTTTTACCTATCCTCAATTCTTGTCTCACTCTTGGAGGATACCTTTTTCACTCAAAGAAAGAAATCACTCAATAGTAGACTCAACACCAAGAAGGTTCATCGCGAACAGTATTTCCAAGTAAATTTTGTCATACCTACACGGATTCTAGTTGTCCAACCAATTGGCTGCATAGGCTTGAAATTCTAATTATAGTTGGATCAATTTTTATATCATTATTTGCTGATACTTTTGGAGTATCTATGTTAGGGGTTAGATTTTTTTTCTTTTGTATAATACTAATGCAAAATTTGCTGTGTCTAGGTAAGAGCGGTGAAGGAGGTTTTGCTTAGACCGATACAAAACGGAAAGTAGATACTGGTTCAGGTGTGAATCGATATGTGAACTATCCCTGTTTCGGATGGTCCAATCCAATCCAGTAAAATAGTAAAATAACAAAAACATAGTTTTTCTTGTTGATTAGGGTTTGTGAATGTGAATCCTTTTGCATGGGGAGCATGATTTTGCTTCCTCTTCCTTCGATTCCTCATATTCTTTATTTGTCACTCTCCTCCTTTGTTGCCTTGTCTTCTTCCTTCATCTTTCTTCCTCCTTCTCTTCTTTTCCTATTTCTCTATTGTCATACGTTCCTTATTCTTTTTTCTCTTCAAAACATATATCGAGTCGACCCAGAGAATAATACGAGCCCGATACCTTAAACAAGGTTCTTTGGGTAAGAGTAATAATTAAGAGACAAATCTAGTTAACTCAAGAGATATTATTATCAACAGTCAAGTTAGCTTAGGCAAGAGAAATCATTTTATAAGGTTAAAATATACTAAAGTTCAACAATTGAAGGTTCCTTCCCATAGTTAAAATAAGATACATTAATATGAATGCATTATCAGAATTTACTATTAAGACAAGATTTTCTTATCAACAATCAAGACATTCACTAATCAAATGATTTGACAAAAATTGTGCGAAATAATACAAGTAATAGTTACTAATCAATCTTAGGTGAGTAAGGGGCATAGTATCATAGATCTTTTACAAGCACACGTTCCTCCGAATGTTGATTAGGATGCAGGCATAAGCATGTTCATGATACAATTAATGATTCACTTCATTTTGGACTAGCTCTTGCTGTATCCTCTTCGGGGATTATTACTTTCTTAATAGCTCAACATTCTAGCACAAGACTGTAGTATTGAAGTTCCGTTAGATACTCGAATTCTTCTGTTATATACTCAAGAATGTTAGACCATAAAGAAGTTAAAAAATTTTAGTGAATTTTAAAATAATTATTTAAACAAAAAAGTTAATTACAAGGTCATACTTATGATTAATACTTCTGTTTAATTTTATGGGTTTTTTTTTTAATATTTATTTTTGGTTATGGTGGAGGAGAAGGGAAAAGGTGTTGAACTCTTCCATCACAGAAATAGAAAGGATTACGAGCCTCCTTCGACTCTACCCTACCCTGCCCTGCCCTGCCCTACCCCACCAGCCCGTGGGACCGCGCGGCGACAGGCTTCTCCCGCTGTCCTCTCTCCCCACCCAAAAGAACGCTGCTGTCGGTATCATTATTATTGTTTTCCGTGAGGCAGTTCAGACTGCAATCGCCAGAAAGGCTACGACACCACCAGCGTCCCCCACCCGCTCCCCTCCCCACGCTTTCCATTCCCGGCCGGTTTGGCGCGGTCAAGGACCGATGCCTTGCGCCGAAGCAAGCCCGTTTCGGCCCGGAAAAGGGGGTTGAAAACGAGAGCACACTGCTTCCCACCGCACTCCACCCCTTCTCACTTTAGGGGGTCCAACGAAGCAACTACCCCCGGATAGGGAAAGCCTCGGGAGAGGACTCCGGAGCGGGTCATTGGCGTGCAGACCTCACTCACGGGCAGTGAACCGGGGGTGTGGATATCTTTTCCCGAGAATTTTAATGAAGGGAGTTTATTGAAAGTTGGAGATGCTCTTACTCCGGTGTGTGTTTATTCACCCATTGGGTTGGGACCACCGTGGGGATGAGTAAATGCCATGGCTTAACTGTTGGGAGTAGATGGATGGAGAGTTGTCCTTCAACGTATCATCTTCTTGCTCCCTACCTAAAAAGAATAGATGCACCACATTTTTTTCTTCTATATAGAAATCCCAATAGTGCTTTTCCTCGTTCAATGTGAAATCTAATCCGGATATTAGGATTTAATATTTATTGAATCCTTTCCTTGTTAAGTTTTTAGGGTTACCAGTCACTCAATTATGTGTATAAATAGAGTTTTAAGTTTTGAGGTTACTGATCACCCAATAAAAAGTTTTCTATCTATTAAGATTTCTTTTTTTTATCATTGTTGTTCTGTCTGAAGGCCTTAACTTCTCAGAGGAGACACAATCATAATTCATAAGCATGGATTAATCAGGATTTTTTTCCAAGTATAAGCATGGATTAGAGGCTTCTTGTCTGATACCGTCTTAAATTTTATTACATCTAAAATCATAAACCTATATGGTCTTAATCTTTATATACTTAACAATTGAAAATTAATCTGAAATTTTTTTAGAAGCAAAATGGGGGTGAGTTCAAAATATACTATCTTAATATTTTGTATGTTGTGTGATGAGACACAATCGTAATTTTAAATTATTGTGTGAGCCACAAATGGTTAAAACCTAATACATGGTATTAATCGGGGCTTTTTCAAGTAGAAGCATAGATCAGAGACATCTACTTTTAAATTTTTTATCAATACCATTGCATCTAAAAGCTTCGACCTACCTATATGATCTATAATTTTATATGCTTAACATTTGAAAATTAATCGAGATTTTTTTTTTTTGTTGTTGTTGGGAAGCATAGCCTGATGAGTTTATAATATAAGCCTACTCCGATATCATCTTAATGTTTTTTATCATTATTATTTTAATCCATATTAATAATAGTATCATATTCATTTGTTTAAGATTATGGACCTTTGTTTTCTCACAAAAACTAAAGAACAACTCGATCATATCAACTTAACTTGGATCGGATCCAATTTAAAATTGCCATTCTACCTACTATCATCATCAAGTGCAAGATCGTATCAATCAGACAGCGTCACGTGTGCCAATAATTATATGTGCAGGATATGGTGATACCGCATTTATTATCATATGACAAGACTCGTGCGGTTTCACAAACCCACCCGCAAAGTGTTTTCTAAATCTCCTTTAGCATATATCATCATCTCCTTAATAAAGCTAATGTGATAGTTGTTAACCAAAAACATTGTAGTAAAAGACTACTGGGTTAGGCATGTGGACCTATCACTTAGGCCACTCTAGATCAGGATATCTTGACTTCAATTATGAGAATCTACTGACCAACTTGGGGAATTATCTTAGTCGAGGTTTTACCAGCATTAATTTTATTGGTTTGTACGCAGGTTGATTATCTACTTGGTTGTTGTTCCAAAAGACAACACTCCATTAATTGCCATTCCACATTAGGAAACAAGGAATCCAATCTTACTTTTAGCCCAAAAATAAAAAAAATGTAATAGCATATATGCAAAGAATATATTATATTATATTTTCAGAAGAAAATTAATGCTCGGTCATATATTATATTTTACCAAACATTCCAAAATTCTTAACTATAGTTTTTTTTCCAAAAAAATTCTTAAAAATACAAAATTAGAAATGCTTCAGAGAAGATGAAAAATACTTTAAATGCACTACTTGGATTTTTCTTTTTCTTTCTTCTTCTTCTTCTTCTTCTTCTTTTGTAAAGGATACTTATCAATAATTTAGATTTAATCCCAAACCTTACTAGTTAGCATCTCCATACAATAATAAGAAAATTTGAATTACCTAATTAGTTAAGAATAATAATAATAAAGTTTATAATATAGAAAAGTTCTAAAATATCAACAAACGCAAGTTTCTGATAATAAATATACTTTTTCGAAAAAATGATGAAGGAAAATATTTAGGATGATTTATTTTTGATGTCGAAACTATTAATTTCTAGTCATGGAACATCCAATTTCTTACTCAACTTAAATTTACTAGCACGAGCAAGAAAACTTCACTCCGGATTCAATATGACCCTGCAATCGAAAAGAACAAAGATGCATCGACCTTACTCTTTTTGAGTTTGGACCAATGGGCTCGAGTAGATCTCCTACAGCCAAGTCAGATGTGGCCTCGCTGTTTGTTGAGGGAATCCTGATGATGCTGCAGCCGAACTGGCCATCACTCGAGGTGTGGCCATGTCTGCGAAGCGTAGCCTATCGCTGCTACCGTTACCCCAGTTCCACAGTCTCTGTCGTCGTTGCTGCTGCTGCTGGTGGCCACCGCCGTCACCGCTGCTGTTCGCAAGCTGCAGCTTTCAATCATGGCAAAGTAGTGAGCATGGAAGGTTGTGGTTGCTACGGGGACGGAGGTCATCATCATACCTTTGCCGTGCTGTCCATCCCAACACCCTTATCGACCCCACAAGGATCATCGAGATCAGAGTTAGACCTTCCCAAGCTCAGGTCGAGGTTGTGTTCCTTCTTGCCATCTGCAACATTAGATGAGAAGGAAGACTAGACCAAGCATCAAACTGCGAAATAGCAACCGATAACCCACCGCTGGGATTGAGCTCCTCCACGTAGATGCTCGGGTCGAAATTGGTCACCGCATCTTTCCCATAGCATTTAATGGCAGCGTTGTCATAAGCCCTGCAAACCCGAAGCACACGTAAAGCCTCCGTTTAACTCGTAGCAACCGTGGAACAGAGTTTTTTACCTTGCAGCTTCCACTTCCGTGTCGAAGAGGCCCAAATAGACGTATCTGCTTGAAGAGCAAACGATTACGAGCTTCGAGGGGGGAAAAGGAAACAGAGAAGAGAAGCGAGAGAGAGAGAGAGAGAGAGAGAGAGAGAGAGAGAGAAAGAGAGAGATAGATGGATTTGCATACTTCTTCCCCAGGAATTGGCCCATTCTGGCTTCCCATCGGCCGCACTTGTGCAGTGTGACTCCCCTGTACTTGGAGCTCCCTCTCGGGAAACCGGTGCTCTGGCGTCGAAGCACATGGACGAACTCCTCCTTCGTGAGATTGTTCATCTGCCCACCCACAACCATCGTCTTTCTCAGGAACTGCTCTTCTATGTTTACACGAGTTATGGCAGCAGCACTCACCTGTTTGATGTCCTCCTCGTAGTCTTCCATATTGAAGTTGATGTCGGCGTCGACGCCGCGAAATTTGATGGCGGCACGGTCGTATGCCCTCGCCGCAGCATGAGCTGTATCGAATCCACCTGTAGGAATTGACGGCGATAAGCCATTGAAGCGGTGTGACGCACGGAGGTTACCACGAAATCCATCAGATGCTTACCCAAATAGACTTGCTTTCCGCAATCCCTGCACGTAAATGATGAACAGTACATGAATTCGTTGATGTCTACGAAGCGAAAAAGGAAGAAGGGAATTGGGCTAACCATATGTGTGACTCCCAGCGGCCGGTCCTCCGGTAGAATGTGACGCCGCGGTACTGCGAGCTCCTCGACCGCGGCCCTCGCCGGCTCTTCTTGGCGGGCTGAGACGCCTCCGCCGCCGTCTCTGTCGCGGTGGCGCTCCGCTGCGGTGACTGGCCGAACTGGACGCCGACCCAGTGCGCAGGTGGCAACGAGCTCTCCGCGGCGCCGCCGCCGACGTCGCCTGCTTCCATGACTTCGTCTAACGGGAAGAACTGCCGCGTGATGACGGCGGGCTCGCTGTCGGCGGAGCAGCTGCCTTCCACGTGTTGGCGGCCGCGGCCGGTGACTGTGAATCCGAATATCTTGCAGTCTCCGTCGGCCTCGGCGGCGGATGAGCTGGAGTTGTCGTAGCAGCAGCAGTCCTTGTCGGTGGACACCGTCTCCGGCGCTTTTCCTTTGTTGTCCTCCTCAGCATCAGTAGCCGCGTCCTTCATCTGATCCGGCGAGTCGTTTAGATTCCACATCGTCGGCTTTGCCCTCCTCTGCTCTTTCTCGAGCTCAACTCCTACTAAATACAGCAGACAGAACACCTGAAGACCGATATTTTTTTTTATTGTAATCTTTCTCGCCTCAAGATCTCATCTTTCACCTCGCAAAAGAGAGGAGGAGGGTTCGATCATCCTTCTCCGGTCTCTGGCTCCTCCTCGAGAAGCAGCAGACAGAACCCTTCAAGATGGAATTCTTTTCTCTTTGCTGCGTTCAAGATATCTTCTTTCAAGGATGCGGGTTCAATCTTCCTCCTCCGGTTTCTTGCTCTTCCTCGAGAAGTAGAAAACTAGAAATAGCCTTCGACCGGTACTCAACTGCAGCAGACAGAACACGTCAAGATCGAATTTTTTTCTTTTCTTCTTCTTCTTCTCTTCTCGTCTTCAAGATCTCATCTTCCACCTCGCAAAAGAGAGGATGCGAGTACAATCTTCCTTCGCCGGTCGCTTGTCGTGTTATCGCAACAGGAACTTTGTCGTTGTGGAATCCAAAACCTAGGACAGGAGACAGAGGCAAAAAGAGGAGCAGACGGGGAGGGGGGAAGCTGATGACCAGAGGGAACCACTTTTGCCAAAGTTAGTGCCTCCCCCTCAACCAGTGAAACGCTCCCAAAACACACCTATGACGCATCCAAGAGGAGCACCACCACATACATTTAAGCACAATGGAGTGGAAGCGCAGTTATACCTCGGCGATCTGTTCCCGTCAAGCATTGCAAGCAACGTTCTCCATCCATCCATTAAGTCATTTGCTTGTTGGGCTCCGCCTCTCCCCTTGTGCCGATGGGGAAGAAGGAAAGAAGACGCAACAACCATTACGCAGCCTAATCCCACGTTAACCAAATCGAAAAGCCAGCCCTGATTTGGAATTGCCTCTCGTGGTTTCTTACTCTTTCTCTCACTGCCATGAAAGGAAGCAGTTTCCCCTTCGCAACCCTTGGCAGGCAAGTGTGGCCATCACACTTTGCCTCTTCGACATGGCATGTTGATCTCATGGCACTACTTCCGAATTGGTAGGATTCAATCGAGAATGCATTCTACAAAGGGCAACACCGAAGTCCAATTTGACTCGAGGTTACGTCTGTAGATTAATCTCAGCTTGATTCGAACAGACCGAAAGGCTGTGATCCCAATCGAGTTTGGGGTGGTCTTCTAATCGGATAAAGAGTGGGTTATAGCCTGGTGGTTTTCTGAGGTTTCCATAGGAATCTTTGGAGTGTTGGTGATGAATATGGTCGTGCAACTAACGAGTGATTTGGATCTAATCTCACACCTCTCTCTCTCTCTCCGAGTATGGTTGAGTTACAATGGAATAGGAGGAGTCGGATGAGACAGTAAAGACAAGTGTACGACTCCAAATGGTCTCACCGCATTAAAAAAGTTATGTGGCCCCCCCCAAACCCCTCCCCC